>JANIWN010000005.1:0-261258 GCA_030555635.1 Sugiyamaella neomexicana | reverse complement strand
ACGTAGGAGAAGGGGGTAGGAGAAGGAGGTAGGAGAAGGAGGTAGGAGAAGGAGGTAGGAGGTAGGAGGAGGTAAGAGGAGTTAGAGTTAAGAAGAGGGAGGGAAGTGACTCTGCATTCAGCCATATTATCTGGGTTACAGCTACCATTCAAGTGGTCCTGTGCCTACATGTATGACAGGTGTGGGTGACATCATTCACAGCTCGCAATAAGCTAGACCGTATTATAGAGATGTATTCCAGGCTCTTGTGAGAGGGCATAAGTGTCAAATTTCAGTTTACCCGAAAGTGAACGAGGCCGTTAGTGGACAATGGCCGATCCGAGGCAACACGAGCGCAGGGCCCAGCCCCGCACGGTTCAGGGTCCATGCAAGGTTGCCAAGCCGAAGTCGAGCCGTGCAGAATAGACATGACCGGATGTGGCATTTTACAGGCAGAGACCCACTCAAATGAGGTAGCGATTCATTTCCCCGTCGGTGAGTGTTCGCTGGTCTGTTCGCTTACCTGCTCGCTGACCTCGTCGCTGACTCGTCGATGACTCGTCGCTGACCTCGTCCCTGGTCTTGTCGGCCGCCCCCGCTAACCCCGCCAACCCCCGCCCCGCTAACCTTCTCGCTTAACACCATCTGCTCACTTCAGTTACTACCTGCATTGATGATGATATTGAGCCGACTGCTGTTAGCTAAGGCTTGTGTCTGGACCATTGACAGTTGCTCAAAATAGCACACGTTGGCGCACGGGCATGCATTTGACGTCTGGTTGGTTATGCGCGCACCATCGATCGCTGGCCAAGCATTCACGCAGTGCATGATATAAAATAGAGAGTCCGCCTGCTCCGTTATAGTAATAACACGTGTAAAGTGATTGAGACGGCCATGGATTGGCCAGGGGTTAGCAGACTCGTCAGTCAGTATTTGTGCAGACTCGTCAAGTCAGTATTTGTGCTAGCACGGTAAGAGTAGCTGGTGAGCATAGCTGGTGAGCATAACTGGTGAGCACAACTGGTGAGCACAACTGATAAACGAAACGGCCTCTTCCGTTGCGCCAGTCGGCTCATAAGAGAAGATGGGCCCCACGCCGCGTCATCTGCAGTGACCGGGTCCATTTATCCGTCACCACGTCACTTGTGCCGTCTCCCTTCCCTCGAGCGCAGCTCGAGCAACGGGTCTGGGCAGCGCCCAGCCGCCGGAGGCAGCCCCCTTGGTCCCCCGTTAGAAAGATGGAAGATGTTTTGGCAGGGCTGGAGGGCCTTGCATGGGTCTCAGTTGGAGTGTCCATTGGAAGAACCATACATTGCATAATGTAAATAGAAGCGATTGGGAGCAGCAGCGTCCAGGTCCAGCACCACCACAGGGCTTCAGCACGTGCAGTAGAATGTAGGTCGGTGGTAGTGATTATGTAGTTAGTTACTTTTTCAATATTATGAGGTAGGAATCAGTGGACAGTGCTTGTATAAATAGCATAGGAAGGGCCTGAATGGAGTTTGAGGAATAATTAAATTTTAAAATTGAGCCAAGTACAAGTCAAGGGCAAGGCAGTAGTCATATAGGATTTGACAAATAGAATTTGGGGCTTGTCTGTATTGACCGGACCCAATAAGAGCAAGAGGGGAAGCAGTTTTGTCAAGTGTCATTTGAATATCAATCTTTGAATAATAGCCATCTCTTTTATTATTATTATTATTATTATTATCATCATTATTCATATGTCCTATGGTTCAGGTCAAAATGATGCATCTTCATGATGCCTTTAAATTGTTGAGGCACCATCCACCTCATCACCCATTTTTCGACATGCTACACTATTTATCAACATGTTTAACTCTTTTGTTGGTATATTCTGTCATCATATATGGTACTTATAGCCTGGTATGGGTGCCCATCATCTCTTTAATACGGACTATTCGCGGTATCACCATGACCAAATCGAAAACACTTTCGGACCTCAAACTAGTGTTTTTTGTTCTTGCATACTTATTTATTGGCGTCAGTACCGCCTTTGTTACTGGCATTCAAAAGTGCCGCAAATATCACTCTCTGACTTATCGTCACTCATGTGCCTCGCGCTATGAAAGCTTTCATTTGTCGCTATTCATTGCCGTGGCCAACTTTGTTGCCATGTTAAATGTCGACGGCATGCGAATTGGCCGCAAGTCGCGCCCTTCTGATCGATCGCTTTTTTGTCGCATCTGTAAACTGTGCAAACTGTTTGTACGATGTTACACTTTTGGCCTCATTGCCAGTGCGGGAGCTGCATACTTTATTCATCTTTGTAAAGTCAATTGGAGATGGCTATCTCCTTCTCAGGCCTGCTTCACTGTCGATATTGTTGTTGTCATAGTATTTCTATACTATACGGCCGAAAAGTGTTTCCGCGAGAATCGTCGCTCTTCGTCGTTAGACCGTCCTGTCTTCTTCTTTTCCACCACCATCAACTCATCCACAACCACTACCACTCCTTCTAATATCACCACCTCCACAAACGTCCTCGACCCTACTGAGGACGACGAATGTAATGATTATTTATTTGCTGCTGATGAAAGCGATTTTGCTGTATAGACCTAATTGAAAAAAAAAAGGCATAATGTTCTCTGCCTTTTTTTCCTTGCTAGTTTACACTGTTCTCCCCTTGCAATGCCTCCGGCGGCTGGGCTCTGCCCAGACCCGTAGCTCGCTTCGCTCGGACGTGGTGGTGTTGCGAAGCGTGCAACTGGTGAGCTTGGGCGGCGGAAATACCTCGCCAATCGCGTATACAGTGACATGGGCATGCCACGTCTATGCACTCCACATTGATATGAGTGTATATTATGTCAAGGTAATACAGTTAATAGTCAGTGGTTAGTGGTTAGTGGTAAGTGGGAAGTGGTCAGTGGGAAGTGGTAAGTGGTAAGTGGTAAGTGGTAAGTGGTAAGTGGTAAGTGGTAAGTGGTAAGTGGTAAGTGGTAAGTGGTAAGTGGTAAGTGGTAAGTGGTAAGTGGTTAATAGTTGGTGGTAAGTCGTCAGTAGCCAGTTTAAGTAGTCTGGTCAAGTCACTAGTGTGGTCACTCGTCATCACCACTCCACTTCAAATGCCCTAAATCCTTGTCCAGAGTACCGTTTTCGACACTCGATACAAATTCAGATATATAATTTGCTACCACCTTGGGCTGGATCAAAATAGCCCAGTGCTTCTCGGCCAACTCCCGTCGATAAAGCTGGCTGACCCATTTCGAGACATCCTCAAGTACAACTTCCCTGACGAAATGATCTTTGGTCAGAACCATCAGTTGTACTGGACAATGGGCCTTCATATCTGTGTTGGGCCTGATTGACGTGGTCAGCATGTTGGCTCGATACAGATTGATGCCATTCAGTCCATCCTGATACAAACTGGCCGCTTCGCTTGTTGGCGCCACCCCTTCAACTTTTTCAAGAAACGTATGCCATGCTGGGTACGTACGGGTTCTCCAAAGCCATTCTGGAATGTACGGCAGCTGAAACAGAAATATATACCAGCTGGAAATCAGCTGAAAAATCACTTTTCGAATCTTTGCCCACGACAGACTGGCAATGCTGCTCTTGATCCACACTGAAGTATGATCCAATGAAGGGCCGGAAATAGACGTGTACGAGCTGATTCGACCCTTTAGCAGATCCGTGGTAACGGACTGCCAGGACTGGATCGAGCCCCAATCATGGCCAACTAAATGAAACTTCTTATCAGGAATCATCTCGTCAACAACCGCCTTAAGGTCACGAGCTAATTGTTCAAGTTTATAGCCATTAACTGATTTTGGGACTTCCGACTGTCCATGACCACGAACATCATACGCAATCACATAGTACTTGTCCTCTAACCGCGAACTCACCGGTTCCCATACAACATGACTGTCTGGGTACCCATGTACCAGGACTACTGGCACATTGGACGCATCACCCCAAGTTTTTACGTTTAATTTGATTCCATCACTACTTGTTACAAATTGGCTTGTCATTTTAGCTGCCTGATCGAAATGTGGAGAACAAGGCATATATATATATAGGGGGACCCTGCGGGTTAGGGTGGTTATCTACGAGGATCTCCGAGTCCTTAACGATGAACAATTAACGTCTTTTCATGAAAATAGTACAGGGGAAACCTGCTGTGACATATGTTCCTGCTGTACCAAAGGTGTCACCTATTTGTTTACATATTATCACGTATTACTATAAATCTATAAATATGTCGTTTGAATATACTCATTATATGACTCCTTTCGTATACAATCATCATGATAAGATAGGGGTTAGGGTCACTGGCCAATGACTATATACGCATAACCACAACTCTCTTGTAATGACTCTTATTTCTACACCCACTAATAACCTCATTTTGTTATCTGAAAACTACTCATATTCTCAGTCATCATCACATTTGACAACTCATCAGTTCTCATGACCTCAGCACTCATTTCAAGTCATCTCCCACCCCCAAAGCATCCCATACAGACATAATTACTCCTTAAACGCCGTTTACTGCTGGATCATTTGAACATTTTTGACCTAGTATAAAGTCCACCTTTACCTACGCTGACATTCTTTCAAGATCCATCTGAAAATCCAAATAGCGATTTCGACTTTATTAGTACGAAACGACTATATATCCAGCGGAAACTCACAACTCGGAATCAAACGTCCAAGTCCATGAAGTGTTCTCTGTTCAACTTATAAAAAGCATCTTCCCCTTTTCCACACAGTCTGCCTCTGAACTCTCATGGAAGATCAACTAGAGCAGGCTCTTAGTATCGCCCTTCAGGGCAATGCAGACTCATCGTTGAAACAGCAAGTAAGTATTTTAGGATGTACTAGGATCCCCTCGTGACAACCCACACTAACACCGTCTATAGGCTATTGAGTATTGTAACCAAATCAAAAATTCGGAAAATGGATGGCAGGTATGTCTGGCAATGTTCACTAGCGACCGAGTTCGGTCTGAACCAGCAAGATTCTTTTCATTGCAGGTCATTGACGATCGATTACCTTCATTAGGTCCAGAAGAAAACAAATTCATTCGTGATAATCTGTTTCCGCATCTTCGTCAACTCATGTCTCGTGAAAACTCGTCTCCTTTAGAGCCTTTCCACATGAGAAACAAACTTGCTCAAACATTTGCATATTTGTTCATTACAAGCTATGTCAATGAATGGCCAAGTTTTTTCGACGATCTGTTGAATGTTGCCATTGACCCAATAAGCAATGCGCGCGGGGTCGATATGTACCTACGTATATTAAAAGTCATTCACGAAGAGATTGGAGACCATCTCATCATACGAACTCCCGAGGAGACGAAAAGAAACAACATATTAAAAGATCTTGTTCGTGAGCGAGCAATGAGCAAATTAGCATCTTCCTGGATGAACATTTTGGACTACTACAATAATCCTACGAATAATAATGATAATACCACGACAACAAATAATAGCATTGGTGATGATGACATAACCACTAGAAAAAACCTTTATAATACTATTCTCAACAGTACGCTGAATGTTATTGGAGGCTGGGTTTCCTGGATCGATATTACCCTCATTGTGAATCCACCTTACTTGACACTTATTTTCAGTCAACTTGGCAATGTCGACCAACGATTGGCTGCCTGTGATGCTCTGTCTGAAATCATTGCCAAAAAAATGCAACCTTCTCATAAACTAGAACTTATTGGATTGTTGAACCTCACTACAGTTTTGGCAGAGTTGAATAAGTCGTCAAAAGGCAATAACAATACAGATGCTGAGTTTGAAGAAAGAGTAGCAAAGCTCAGTAATATAGTAGGATTGGAATTGGTCCATATTACTGATGGCACCACTACGGTTACATCTGGAGCTCCCTGTTCACAACAGGAAATGGACAGATCCGAGCAGTTGTTAGTGGATTTGCTACCAACTATTCTAGAGTTTCTGTCTAACGAGTATGACGACACTTCAGTACAAGTCCTACAATGCTTAAGCGAGTATTTACAATTTATTCGCCGAGAAGCTAAAAAGGAAAGAGCAAAGGCTAATAATAATGGAAATGCTGCTGGTGGTAATAACGCCACCACTGGGGCCACTGCAAGTAATGGAGGTAATGCAATCAGTAACAAACCTCCAACTCCTCCTGTAAACAACGTTGCTGATTCCACTTTCATTCCACAACAAAGAAGAGAGATTGTTTCGGTTATGCTGAGAAAAATCATTCTTAAGATGGAGTATGATAACACAACCGACTGGAGTGGAGGTGAAGATGAGAGTGAAGGCGAGTTTCTCGAGTTGCGCAACAAACTCAAGGTTCTCCAAGACCAAATTGCAGGCATTGACAGCGACCTTTATATCGATGGAATGGCTTCAATAATCAATGCATGTTTGGACTCAGCCAATAAAAGATGGCAGGAAGTAGAGTTGGGATTGTATGAATTGTCAGCATTTGGAGATTCGGTTCGGAATGGTGCCATGAATATCACCAGAGGTACTGAAACTAGAGCTACACAGACGTTTTTTGAGCTGTTTGTGAAAATGGTCAATGGAGATGTCATTGCAATCAACCACCCTTCAATTCAATTGTGGTATATGGAGCTTGTTAATCGACACTCTGCTCTATTTACACCTCAGCATAGCCAATTGCTGTCAAAGGCTCTGGAAATGTTTGTTTCTCCATTGGGAGTTCATAACCCCAATACAAAGGTCCGAGTGAGATCGTGGTATTTGTTTTATAGATTTCTGAAAACCGTCAAGAGCATTGTGGGGGATATTTCCCAGCAGGTTTTCAGCTCGTTGTCTCCATTATTGGTTGTTCGTGCCGAACTGCCCAACAATAATGACAATGATTCGGAACTATCAGCAGATGCTGCTTCAGACAGTATGTCTGATGCTCAGTTATATTTGTTTGAGTTGTTGGGTCTACTGTTTTCTTATGCTGATGAAAACCAATCTCAACCTCCAACTCAACAGCTTCTACAAGCCATTTACTCTGATATCGAACGATGCTTGAGCGCTAGTAATGGCACTGATAGTACAGCAGAACAACAACAATTAATTCTTCAAGTTCATCATAATCTCATGGTTTTGGGTACGTTTGCGCGAGGTTTCGACGATGTGACTGCTACTGGGAGCCCTGTGGGTAAAAATGCATCTAAAGCATCCATTCAAGAATTGAAGAGTTCCACACAAGTGATTCTTGTTGTTTTGGACCGGTTGTCCAAGTTTGAGATTATTCGAGATTCGGCGAGATTTGCATTTTCTCGTCTTATTCCTCTTTTGGGGACACAGATTCTTGGACAGGTATCTACGCTCATTAGTGTGTTGTTGAATGAGTGTCACCGCCATGAATTTGGTGATTTCTTGTCGTTTCTAGGCCAGTTGGTGCATAGTTTCCGTCACGAGGCTGCTGTGTTTGAAATGTTTGGTTCTTTAGCACCTCCTCTTGTAGAAAAAGTTTTTGTTTATCTAGATGATGATAAGAGCAGCGAAATTGGAGAGCTTGAAGTATCAACGGATGCGGTGATTTTGAAAAGGGAACTTCGTCGATCGTATTTGCAATTTCTATTCAACGTATTGAACAATGGGTTTGGGGCGATTTTCTTGGTGGGTAATAATGGATCAACTACATTTGGAGCTATCATGAGAAGTTTGTTCCATTATTCAGGAGATCTTAGCGATCCAAGTTCAGAAAGACTTGCGATTGCAACCTTGGGGAAAATGATGACTGTATGGGGTAGTGGCGAGGTTCGAAGTGATCCAGCCACTCCAAATGTAAAAGCATATGGAGAAGGCATGAAAGTGCCTGGGTTTGATGATGGTGAGAGTATTCTTGAACAATATTCACAGGCATGTTGGAGTTTACCTAGTAAACCAGGTTATGACAGCAAGGACGCGCAGATCCGACTTGTTCTTGGAGAATTGGCAGCATTACAAAAGATTGTATATGATCAGAAAAAGGATGTCTATGGTAACTACTTGGTTGGATATCTATCAAGACTGGGACTTCCACAGGAACTTTCCCAAGAATACCTTAATCAGTTATCTCAGCTCAAGGCCAAAGAGTTTAAAAAGTTTTTTACAGAATTTATATTGAGAATCTCATCTTGATCTGAGTCAATCATGTATATAAAATTGATCACCGAAATGAATAAATGATCGTAGTTACAACGAGTACATTCTGGTTATAGTTCTCTTAATACATACTGGGAGGAGGTGAACCGCCCAAATATGAGCCACTGTACATTCTGGTTGTAGTCCTCTTAATAAATACTGGGAGGAGGTGTGTACCACCCAAAGATGAGGCCACTGTACATTCTGGTTATAGTTTTCTTAATACATACTGGCCACTGTACATTCTGGTTAGAGTCCTCTTAATACAACACTGGGAGGAGGTGTGAACCGCCCAAACATGAGGCCACTCTGTGACTATCCTGATCTCTGATATGACTACCAACTGCTAATCTACCTATTTTATAAATTTGCTCATTACCACATGCCCTGCCTAGACTCACAGGCCCGCTTTCTCCCTTCATATATTTACATTACGAATTTCACCCAATTAGGTTGTTTACAATTTGTTACATACGTTTGGATATTTATCTAATTAGTTTTAGAATTGCATGAGCAGTTGGCCACTAGAAGGCCTCGAGTAACAAATAGATAAGCAAGAGATCCACATGTTCGGGTTGGATCGGATCTGCACTCCTAAAAACTCCGGAGTGTGAATTGTGGATCCTGAGCCGCCCATAGAACATGGACAAATGCCCGTTTCATCCGTGCTGTCTATTATCTCTAAACACCTCATTCGGCCTCATGGAAACCATTCTCTTTCTATCCTTTGTTCTAGGACCACCACCTTTTACCTCGTATTCTAGCCAGCCTACGCTCATTTTAGCATGCGCTTTTATGTCTCTCCAGTCCTAGCGGTTTTCTAAATTGCTCTTATTCACATTCCTGGCTCCTGCTCATGTGTCATAGATTTACCTCTTCTATGCTTATTCTTGGCACTCATGTTATTTACTCGGTATTTCCCTTCCCTGCTTGCCTAATCTCAATTATACAGCCAACCGTCTAGACGCAAGTGAGTCAGGTTCCATGCAGGGTTTGACTGCCATCGAAGCAACGCCGTTTTCCGTGTGCATTGAGGGCGCATGGAGCGCATGGACCGCTGCTGCAAGAGGTGCCGATCAATCCAGAATCTGAGAAAGCAACCTACTTATCAGGATCTGTTTATCTTGTGTTTGTTTGCTGGCTCCGGAATCTCCCTGACAGTGGCCGTTTGAATCTTAACGTCCTTTTTGCATCATACATTGTCATACATTTGTAAGCGTCTATCTAGTGTATGTTGTTTATCTGGATTGTAAAATCGTGGGCTATATAAATAGTTTGAAATTCACCTTGAGTTCTGGAGTATATTCAAAAGACATTGACCACTCGCCATGCTATTTTCACATTATCGTTTAGCCAGTCTAGCAAAGGCTGGCGGAAACTCAATTACTATTGCCAATCTCGCAGCTCTTACATCTCGTACTAGTGTTATCTCATCGCATAATCTCTTTTCCACATGTATCAACAATCGAGAATCATTGTCATCATCTTCTTCTCCATCACCTCCTAAATCAACTCCTCTTTCTGTAGGATACCCGACCTTGGCTCAAGAAAACCTTAGCAACAAGAATCGGGCCGATGACCTCGCACTTCCAGACCGCCATGATCTATCCCAAGCTGCTTGGGCCCATCCGGGCTTTACAATGGAAGAAATGGAACAAGTGCCGGTGGCTCACCATGTGCCTAAAAATTTAGCTGATAGGATAGCAAGAAGAGCTTTGCTTACTATCCGATGGACTTTTGACACTGCTACCGGATATAAACATCCTCCACCAGGCCATGAAAATGATCCGGAGTTTCGTATCACCGAAAAAAAATGGCTCCAGAGAATCGTATTTCTTGAAAGTATTGCTGGTGTACCAGGAATGGTGGGTGGTATGATTCGTCATCTCCACTCATTACGTCTTCTGCGCAGAGATCGGGCTTGGATTGAGACTTTACTTGAAGAAGCTTACAATGAAAGAATGCATCTATTAACATTTATGCAATTGACCAAGCCTGGGTTGTTTATGAGAGGTATGCTACTCATTGCACAGGGAGTATTTTTCAACTCTTTCTTTGTGGCATATCTTATAAACCCACGAATCTGTCATCGGTTTGTCGGCTACCTCGAAGAAGAGGCAGTAGTGACATACACTCGTTGCATCAAGGACGTTGAGCAAGGTCGTGTTCCTCAATGGAAGACGGCCCCAGCTCCTGAGATTGCCATCAAGTATTGGAAGATGAACGATAGTGCTACAATTCGCGATCTTCTTTACTACGTGCGCGCTGATGAGTGTAAACATCGTGAAGTCAATCACACGTTAGGCAACTTGAAACAAAACGTTGATCGAAACCCATATGCTCTCACAATCGACTGTGGGGCTCCCCAGCCCCGAAAAGATCTCAAAACCCACAAATCGCACCCCGTCGGATGGGAGCGAGATGAGATCGCTGCCTAGTCCCGACCAACTAGTATATTATATGTAAATGAGCCACTATTATATTGTAAATGATGCCATGTTCTCCGCTGTGTTTGACTTGCACTTATCGTGCCTGTTGCTAGGGATTCACATACAATACTACTACCATCTATCGATAATCTAATTTGGATACCTCGGTCACTAGCGCTAGTGAACAAGCTATCGCTGAACCGATAGCCATCTAGTTTAATTATACCAATCCTAATGGAATTCCCCATTCTTTCCACAGATGGAAAGACCCTGAAATAAAATTCTCTCTCGAACAACAAACAAACCTTATCCGCAGTGTGCTATCCGCGGAATATTATCTGTGGCATGTTCTCGGTCACATTATCTAGACAAGTTAATCGACCATCTACTGGTGAACCTGGATCAGATATCAGTTGATGCGGCAGTACGCCGCATTGTCGCTATTTCATATCCATATCAGAACCTGATTTCATGCCATCTGACTCAAATCAATAGCCCGACACAATCATAATGCAAATGGTAGGTAGTCTGGATGGAGGATAATACCATTACTAACAAACAGCTGCCTGCTGGCCAAAAAGGGCCTGATGTAGAGGTGCTCTGGGAGGACCAGAAACTGATCAACGAATTCTCAAAGCTCAATTCAAGACTGGATATATTCGAGCAGCGCCTGAAGGATCAGAGAACCGAGAAGGAGTTCCTGGAGGACGTGGCTATGGAGTTAGAGCTTGTAGACGAAGACGAGATGGTCCAATATAAAATAGCAGAAACGTTTCTGTTTGTGTCGCACCCCGAGGCGCTGGAAAAGCTGGAAGAGGACACCACGGCGCTGAACAGCGACCTACACAGCACAGAGCTCAAAGTGCAGCAGACCGAGCAGCGCATGGACGAGCTCAAAAAGGCGCTCTATGCCAAGTTCGGCACCGCCATCAATCTCGAGCGGTAGAAATCATGTCAATTGTATATACGTGCACCCGGTTCCGTTCGCACCCCCGAGTCGCCTCCGGCGGCTGGGCTCTGCCCAGACCCGTTGCTCGCTTCGCTCGAGCGACTGGCGAAACCCCCGACGGCCCTGGTCCTCGCAACGAGCGCAGCGAGCAACGGGTCTGGGCAGCGCCCAGCCGCCGGAGGCATGGTCCCCTTCGCCCCCCCGTGTCGCCTCCGGCGGCTGGGCGCTGCCCAGACCCGTTGCTCGCTTCGCTCGAGCGACTGGCGAAACCCCCGACGGCCCTGGTCCTCACATCGAGCGCAGCGAGCAACGGGTCTGGGCAGCGCCCAGCCGCCGGAGGCGACACGGGGGGGGACAGAGGAGCGGGCGTTGACATGAAAAGGGAATAAATATATATATAATAATAATAAAAAGGTTTTTGAGAACGAGTGGGCGTTTGTCTAGTGAGCGAGAGACGGTATGAGACAGGACATTAAAAGCGAGCGTGGCAGTGGAGTTTTCGTATCTATAGATTTGGAGGCGGTCCGGCAGCGGTCAATGGTTGTTGGCCGAGACTACCTGGTCGACTTCGACAATGAAGGGATACTGGGCATCGTTGTCGTTCTTCTCAAACACCGCAATGACATCAGCTGGGGCCGACACGGCAAAGCCCTTGACAACGGTGTTGTATTCATAGGTGATGAAGGCGCCGATTTCCTTGAGTTTCTTTTCTGCGGCCTTGACAACTCGGTCGGGCGTCTCGAGGCCCTTTTCGAAGATTATGATATATTTCATGAGCGACGAGTCGGATCCGGCTTGCTGGAGAGCTGGTCGAGAAGAAGACACAGACGCTGCCTGAGCTGCCAGAGTTAAGATGGTGATGCTGAGCACCTTGGCCAGTGTGGATGATAGCTTCATAGTGTGTGAAGGGGTGTTGTGGTGTTGTAGTTGTGGTAGTTGTGGTAGCTGTGATAGCTGTGGTAGTGTAGCTGGGATAGTTGTGGTTTTGTGGTAGTTGTGCTAACTGCGATAGTGTAGCTGTACTAGTTGACCGTATAGCTAAAGTCGTACTAATAGATATTCAGTCAATTATATACTGAATCAATCTATTTATATTTCCTATCTCCAATTGGTTATGGTAGGTGCTGGTGGTCTGAGTCGACACGGTAAAGGTACGAGAGGTTTTTTTCTCTTTCCTTATCGTAATCTCTCTTTGATCTATCAAACAGGAAAGCGCGATATGACAGAATCCAGAAGGTGCAACGAACCGAAAGAGCTTGGAAAGTCAAACAAATAACAACAGGAGGCGCCACGAGAACCGGCGAAAAAGTGAAACTGGCAATTCGTGTTTCAAGTATGACGGAGTAGGCTAGTATACTAACTAATGAGAGAGAGGCGAGTGAAGGAGAAAACCTCACGCGAGTTGGATAAAGTGCATAAAATGGTGCTGCAGTATCTGATACGGGGTTGGGGAGAAAGCAGGCAGAGCAACTGGGAAGGAGCGGGGGCGACGGCGGCGGTACTGCCGGGTCAGATGCAGGGTAAGTCATCTAAAATGACAGGCACGCATAAAGGAATGCGAAGACTCATTCGATGGATGCGGGGAACATTAAATCGGGCCGAACTGAGGAATGAGAGTATTAGGTGTGAAGCGTAGTGAGTGGTGTATTAGGTGGTGTGAAGCGTAGTGAGGTGAAGTGAGGTGGTGTATCGGTGGTGTATTGGAGGTGTCAAGCGTATGCGTATAACCGTATAACCGTATACCGTATAGTAGTGTAATAGTATACTATACTGTGTATATAGCTCACATATATTCTGAAGCTAGGGCAGTTTCACAGTGAAATGTATCAGCGTTTCAGTACAACTGCTGATGATACAATGTTAAATTACAAGCTAATCACAAATTACATGAGACAACTCTAGATCGACTGTTGTACAATACCACATGGCCGGCACTTTCCACCCGAATCACCGAATCACCGAATCACCGAATCACCAAATCACCAAATCACTATTAATAGAACGACAAAAAACCAATTCAGTGCGTCACAGCTCAACGTCCCCTGCACATATGTCATCGTCACCTTCACGTTGGTTTATCCTTTTGCCTTGGGTTTAAATGGGTGGATGCATATGCAATAACACAACTTTTGCCAAAGCAAAGATCAAGATCAAGATCAAGATCAAGAACTGCCGCAGATCTCTCGGCTTAGCCCCTGAAAAACCGTTCTCTACACGTTAGCACCACCAGTATGCAGGTGCTAGACAAGCAGCTCAGACACACCACACGTTCCACGCTCGCTCCACTCCACGCTCTGAAACGTGGATTGCAGTTCCAGCACAAGCTTGTCTCGTTTGTGAATACGCTTGCACGCCGAGTGGAACCCGACATGAAAAGCGAAACTTTATTCCACATACTCAACTCCACGCCCGAATTACAAGATTGTTTTTGGTGGGTGGACTGATTGTGTTGGTGGCAGCCGCCGATAACTGCCAGACCAGATATAGGGGCGCAGGCACGGCAGCAGTTATAGCCAGCCATCGATATTGATAAGAGTGACTTTGCTAGAGCGATGCCAGCTTTGCCGCATTCTATACACACAACAAACAAAGTCCGTCCGGCCGCTCTACCCGCTCTCTCCTACTCCCCCTCCCCCCATAAACTCGGCAAAGTCACAGAACCACAACATCCGCCCTTGCTGGGTCATATATATTTACACGAGGCAGACCAGCGGATCAAAGCACAATTAAGGGGTAACCTTAAAGTGGATACACTATGCATGCATAACCGTGCGCAGTTAGGTAGGGAGAACTGTAGATACACAGTGCATCAACCCCCCAATTTGGCAAGTCCATCTCCAGAACGAGCCCAATAGTGGGTCCTACCAAGGTAAGAAAAATTCTCTTTTGGGCTCAATGTTCATGCTATAGGAGAAACCTTGTACCACTGCTGTGGACAAACTGTAGACAATCAGCTGTGTCAGCGGCGAATCGGCACAGGAACCAAGAAAATAATCCCCAAAGTCCGGTGGCGGGTCAATTATACCTTGGATAGGCAATCGAGAATACTGGGAACTTTTTCACCATGCGGTCTGTACGATTCGGCCCCCCTCATGGATCTTAGGTAAGGTAAAAGTGAGGTGAGGTGAGATGAGGTGAGCTGGCTTTTAAAGAATGACCTTTTTTTTTTTGGACATGAAACAATTGATACACAAGATTCAATTTTGGACTTTTTTTTGTTTGTGTCTTTGAGATTAACTTTTTTTTTGTGAACCAGTAACAGACGCACTTATCCCATACAAAAGCAGAGAATACAAAAAAAAACGTTAACGTTTAAAACCTAACGGGATGTGCCCTATTGTTAATGGATTGTACGCACGCACTTTCTACCACTAGCACACACACTCTGGCGCATTACACCCTTTTTTACGCACATCAACTGCATATATATATATATATATATACCGTTGCTGGTCTGTTTTCCCTCGTTGATAATCTAGTTCCATCAAGGCCTAATATCAAGGACAATACAAAGTGGCTGGAAAAACACCACCCGGGGAAACAAAAAAAAAAAACTCTGGTAGAATTTAGTCAACTTCTCTAGGGGCCTCAAAAGTTGCAATACAAAAAAGGCTCTATCAAAGCTGCCAAATTAACACAATTGAAAAATACCAATAGTTTCACTCAATGGATCTTAAAGACATTGTTGTCGCCGATAACTCGAATTCAAATACCGCTAGCACCACCACCACCACAACCACTCGTCCAACTCACAATGGACTAATATCACCAGATAGCCCAATTCAGGGCGAGCAACAGAAACATCCCTCCAACAAATCACAGAAACATAAAGACAAACAAAAGTCTACATCACCTCATTCATCAACCTCATTTCCTGCCTCATTGCATACTGACAGCCACAACTCCAAAAACCTACCTTCCCCAGCACCATCTCCCGAACCAACCTCTACACAAGAACCTTCACCCTCTAATTTTAGATTTGGAGCTGGCTCCAACTCTACTGGTAATAATAATAGCCTCATTTCATCTCCTGCCTCAAATGGGCCTCACACTCAGACCTCGAACCACAACCAGAACATCCCCCCTCTTACATCAATTCTTTCACACAAACGTCAATTGAGCGAACAACCACTTGCTGAAACTGTCCATGAAAAGAAAATTCAATTAGAGCCTGATGAACTGGGTAGGACCCCTTATTATCATCACTTGGAAAACCAGCTTCGAGACTCTCTGCCCCACCAACCCTTGCCCACGCTGGACCCTGGCTCAGGTTCGGGCCTTGGTCATAACTCCCTGTTACACTATCAATCAGAAGATCATATTTCAGAAGATGATAAAGAATTCTTACCTGCAACGCCATCTGGGATGGCCACAATTCCAGTAATGGCTCCTACTACCATTTCCAGTACCAGTATCACTAGTCGAAGACATGCTCATATTCTATCTGAACAGAGACGTAGAGAAAGTATCAATGGTGGCTTTAAATTACTAAAAGATGCAGTACCTTTTTGTAAAACGAGCCAAGATTCCAAAGCGATGATTTTAAAAAAAGCCGTTGATTATATTACCTTGTTAGAGCAAGAAGTGAACGGCTTAAGGTATTCGAATCCAGCTATTGCTCCAAGAGTAGTCAATTCTGTTTCTAATGCTATTGATGCTTCAGTACCGCCCCCACCACCTCCCACTATTAGACCTGACAGGACATTATCTCAACATGGCCAGACTTTATTACAACAGCACCAGGTGCGACAGCGTCAGCATCAGCAGCATCAACAACATCAACAACAGCAGCATCAACACGCTTATCCTCATCAATCGCATCACCCTCATTTACAACATCAGAAACCTAATTCTAGCGTACCCCACCCGTCGTCGGCTATTCCCTTAATCCAGCCTCCTGCTCTACACATTCATCACCAACACCATGCACACTCCCAACCAGTGATACCCCCAAGTGCAGTTCCTCAACGTAACGCTTCGGCTCCTTCAATATACAGCTATGCATATAATAACGCCATTTTACGATCAACATCCACTCCACCATCAACCCGATGTTCTTCAAGCAACTCCAGAAGAAACTTCAGTTTACCCAATGAACATAACATGTCGAGATATCCCACTTCACAAATTATTGGACGCCCACCCACTTTTCCACTTCCTCCACCTAATAGTTAATATAGTTATATTCTTGTCTATGTTGATGTGTTTACTCAAGGGTTGTGGATATGCAGGGGCAACTGATCATTGCCGTTTACTAGCATGCAATATGCACTGCCCACCATGATCCTTTAATTATCATCCATG
This sequence comes from Sugiyamaella neomexicana, assembly GCA_030555635.1. NCBI lineage: Eukaryota > Fungi > Ascomycota > Dipodascomycetes > Dipodascales > Trichomonascaceae > Sugiyamaella > Sugiyamaella neomexicana. Next base: position 244,495 of record JANIWN010000005.1, on the reverse strand, counting down.
AATGAATGAGTATGGAATGAATGAGTATTTGGAAGGAATGAATGTCAATTGATGTCAATGAAAGCTAATAGATGCTAATGAAAGCAATGAATGCCAATCACAATATGAGTTGACAGTTCTTTCCTCCACAAAGTGTTGTCTGCATACCATAAATAGATCTCAACTATGCCAATACACTGTACTAATACATTTAAAATATAAACTTCTCCAATTGACTTCTGATGTGCTTATACCTCTAACCATCGTCTTCTGTTCATTGCTGTCTCCGTCTCAATAAACCCACTGCAGAACCCCAACCCACATCTACTTCACGATCAGATAGCGAGAAGTAGGAAGTAGTAAGTTTACACTGTCTCTTCATCACTTATTTCCACTAAACATATATACCCCTTTCATAGTACATCCTAAAAAAGTCACATCTACAGTGAATTCAGCTATGGCAAGAGGCAGAAATAAGGTACAGGCCGACGATGTCGCTGAATCGGTGTCGCTTGTCAATTTGAATAGCAATTCTACTACCACTACTGGAGAATCAGACATCAATGCTCAAGGTAGCTTTGCAAAGTTGGGTAACAGGGGAGAGTTTGTAGGTTCAGACAATGACCAACATGTCCCATCCCCTATAAATGCCAATAGTAATAATACCAACAGTGTAAATGAACCATCAGCGCCACCACCTTTACCTGAGCATCCTCCGCTTATTAAAGCAGCTCAATCCGGCGACCTTGAAACAGTAACAAAATTACTCGCACAGGGTGAGGCATCTGCCCAAGATGTATGTGAAGATGGAACAAGTGCTTTACATTGGGCGGCTATCAATAACCGTCTTACAGTCTGTCAATATTTATTAAAAAACGGTGCCGAGGTCGACCTTAAAGGTGGCCAATTACAGGCTACTCCTCTTCATTGGGCTTGTCGTAGTGGATTGGTATATATTGTCCATTTACTCATTAATCATGGAGCAGATCCTTTAAGGACCGATAGCCAAGGTTTCAATGCATTACATCTTGCCACTCACTCATCCAACGTGATGCTAGTGATTTATTTATTACATTATGGATTACAAGTGGATGCCGTGGATCCGAATGGAAGGTCATGTCTTCACTGGGCTGCTTATCAAGGAGATGCTTTAACAATCGATACCCTTCTAAAATGGGGTGCTGATGTTAAGTTGAAAGATACCATGGGATTTATTCCATTACATTGGGCTATTGTTAAAGGTAGCAAAGCATGTATTCAAAGGTTGGTTGAAGAAGGCTCTGATGTGTATGCACCATCAAATGATGGAAAGACCCCCAGACTAATGGCCGAAGAGATGAATACACTAAATGCTTTTGAAAGTGCCTTAGTAGATGCGGGAAGGTTGAAAAATGGCGATTATCGTCCTCGTTATTTGAGTGAAAAGGTCACCAATATAATCATCTTCACATCTCCATCCCTTGTTTTCCCCATCATATTTGCTTTATTTGCATACCTGCCAATATTCATATCAGTGCCCATTAGTGCTATATCTTACTATGGATATTTAAGGGTTTTGAATGACTTTGTGTTTCCCAATGCTTATTTTGGTTCGGGTGCTTTGTTGCGATCTCCTTTCTTATCTGGAGTATTCATTGCTAGTTGTAATATGACCTGGGTGGTATACCTATGTTACATTCTACCTGCCACTTTCCTAACTGCTCCGTTATTGAACATTTTTTTTGCATTAGTATTTTCAACTGCCATGTATGCATTCTATTATACTATGAATATGGATCCTGGCTACGTTCCTAAACTATCAGGAATATCCGAACAAAAGGAAGTCATTGAAGAATTGATTGAAAAGGGCGATTTTGATTCCAGGCATTTCTGCATCATAACATATGTTCGGAAGCCATTAAGATCCAAGTATGATCGTAAGTCCAAGAGAGTGGTGGCCAGATTCGACCACTATTGTCCATGGGTCAATAACGTCATTGGAGTACGTAATCATCGTCTTTTTGTTATCTATGTGCTTTGTTTACTAGTTGGAATCACTCTTTTGCAATTGTTGTATTTCAACTATTACACTCATACTTTGCCAGTCTCAGAAACTTCTTCTTCTTGTTCAATACTCCCGTCGAAACTTTGTATTTCCGTTCAAACTGCACCTTTCATTCTGCTTGTAGTATTATGGGATGCTTTGCAACTGGTATGGATTGTGTTTCTGACGTTTGTTCAGCTCGTTCAAATCGCTCGTTCAATGACCACCAATGAAGCTACTAATCTGCATAGATTTGGATTCATGGGAGCAGATGATTTTTCCAGCTCACCCCGTGATCACCCAAGTAACATGGCAGCCATGAGCAACATGGTCAACATGCCTAGTGCTGCTCCTCGTCACCAGGCGAAATGTTGGTCAACTTCGTTGAAAGTACTTGGAATCGATCAGTTTGTGTCGACATCTCAAGACACTTTTGGCCGACATCGATCACAAAACAATGCCAATCCTGCGGATCATGGAATAGTGCGCAATTGTCAAGACTTTTGGTTTCCAGGAGGCAGCCTCAATGTCCTCAAAATGCCCCAGGCTGGAGAAGGGTCTCTTGGAGGGCATAGTGTCGACTATTACAAACTATGGGAGTTTCCTAAAGCTAAACATGAGCAGGGATACGAACAAGTTTAAGAAGACAAAAGAGAAAAAAAAAGCATGTTACATGTATAATAAGCTAGTTATTCGCGTGTACAGAGTAGATAGATATATTTATAATGATTCCAGCAATTTTCGTGATGCAGTACGTTTACGAGGAGTTTTAGGTAACTCGTGTTCAATCTTCTTCATTTGTAGTCTTGATGACTGTCGAGCTGGTTTTTCGGGCTTTTCAGTGCGTTTTCGTTTTGCAACTCGTTTTGTCGAGGAAGGGTTGGAAGTGTTGACTTTGATGTTGTCTTGTTGTTGTCGTTTAGCTAGCCAGCTGCTTATTCGACGTGGCCCAGATGGTTTCTTGGGCCCATCGTCGACAGCAGGCGCAAACTGCTTTTTACGTCGCCCGCTAATTACTTTTGACAATTGTGCTGCTGCGTCTTCGTCGTCATCAGTAGGTTCTTCGTCGTCTTGTTGGTGGTCGCTGGAAAACGGGTTGTTATAAAGCTCAATCTCGCCCGTATGCTTAGTAACTGATGGCCAAAATGAACTATAAATAAGAATCTGACGGTGACATCTTGGACAGTAGTTTCGCGTAAGACTACGAAGAACCAGTTTATCCTCTTTTTGTCTCATAAACGGACTTTGGCAGTTTTTGCATGTCAACACATGTTCTTGGTTTTCGGCCAGAAACGGTTCCAGGTAAAACTGTTTCTGGTGTTCGTGATATTGCTCGAAAACGGCTTTTCCTGATTTTGTTATAGTCAATCTCAATTGGAAATTGAATGCTGTGGATTTTTTTCGTGGCCGCAGAGACCGTCGTCGGGCTTCTGGAGCAGGAGTCAAATCCTCTGACGACGTGGACGCAGCTTCCGAAGACTCAACACTTGTATGAGGTGACAAGGGAGATGATCCACGAGACGAGAATAATGGAGATGGCGATAAAGAAGGCAAAGCCGAAGATACAGTAGTTCCAGCTACTGTAATACCAGCTACCGTCTGTGTTGTGTCAGTAAATTGATCCAGATTCAATAGAAGAGTAGGACTACTATTAGACGAATTGCTACCATTGTTCCCATCATCTGGACCACCATTAATACTATTGCTTGTAGCAATGTCATCGCTGTGGTCACTCTCACTATCAGTTTCACTATCGCTATGATTGCTATTCCAGTTGGGATCTGTATTCCATCCATTTCTGCCTAACCCCTCACATGTGGCACATAGACATTCTCTGTTTCTTTTTCCAAAATAGTTTTTGGAATACTCTACAGTAATTTCTTCACCAATGGCAATGGGCCTTTTAGCATGAATGGACATATTCATTCCTGACGAAACAAACCGAGCGTTTGCTTCACAATCATGATTGACAAACCTGGCCGGTCCTAACATTAGACAATTCCGACCTCTTCTACTTGAATTGATAATGGAAAAGTCCTTATCATTGCTCTGATTGAGTTCATCTTCCTCTTCACTTGTGAGTTGCACCAGGAACCCACTTAAATAGCGAATATCTTCTCCCTGATCTATGGGTTTTCTGGCTACAACACAGGCCTCGAGCATTTTGGATTTTGGTTTATATCGATCAGTTACTTCAATATTGAACTCACAATCTTTCATGTACAACTGCAAATAGCGCTTGGCATGTTTATCGAATTCATTTCGAACTAGAGGAGACTGGAATCTAGACAGAAATATCTGAATAGGTCGAAGACCAACAAACCGAGTCAAAGCATCGTTTAGGCGGGGTTTGTCTGGATTGATAATCTCTTGTTGAATGATATTAATAAGTTCATTTTGAGCTATTCCTCGGATCGGTTTATAGTCGCGTACTTTACGGATAGTAGCCCAGTAGAACAGACGATCGATAAGACAGTCTACCAAGAGATCATCAAAATATGCTAAATCGGTATACGTTATAGCCATAATGAGAGTGGAAAAATACAAAAAAACTGCCAACTAATCGAATCCTACAGCATACTTGGGTTGTAATGGGTTTAGAATGAGAATTAGTTTCGAGATGCACCACTAAATGCTGAACAGGTGCCGCGAGCAGAAGGTCGATCAAGAACAAAAAAATGCTCAAGCAATCGAATCACCACTTGCTACTACACAACCAGCAGTCATCAATTTAAGAGCTTATATTGAAAATGGCGACAGCAGACCCAGCAGAAGGATGATCAGGAAGGTCATAATGAAACAGTGGTAGCTCTGGGTATTTGGCTCTGGAAGCCGCATAACCCGTGGCCATCATCATCAACAAGAGGACACAGTTGGAGAAAAAATGAATAAAGTTTATTAGCGGGCAAAAACATAAATGTCAGAAGTCAAAAAAGTGCCACAAGTGACACCAGTGGTGTCCAAACTGACTTTGTACACAGGCTTCAGTTCAGAGCGTTGATCAGTGAGTCCAAGCACCGAGCGAAGCGAGCAACGGGTCTGGGCAGCGCCCAGCCGCCGGAGGCATTGCCCAAAGTATCTCGAGCAAAGCATATTAACGCAGCCAGCAGTCTGGATTCATCAGACCTACAGTATTATATATATATAGTACGAAGAAGACCAACACGAGGACCCGATGCAGGGCGATAAGGCTATTATTGTAGGGAGCGACGCACGGCTACGCCACTTTATCTTTTATCTTAAAGCTCCACACCGTCCACGGAAATATATATCTAATATAAGCCCATACAAGTATAGGAGATAGCGAGTAGTTAGTGAGCGGAAACTTGACCTCGAGCCTTTTTGTTAGGCTATCCAATATAGCAGCATGTCATGTCCCGTCCTTCTCGGGTGTTTGGGTCTCCAGGATCTAACTTAGGAGGTCGGAACTTTTCGACATCTCCTTTAAAATCGTCTCCATTAGCATCATCACCCCCTGTTGTCATTAAAAATACAGCGAAAACTCTACGGCCTTCATCATCATCTTTTTTAGTGGCCCCAAGAAGAGTGGATTCTCCTCCAAGTAGTAGTGAGCTGTCATTAGATGAATCTATATCATCGAGCAATACGTCGGATGATACGACAATAGTGCCGGATTCTCTGTTGGACATAGCCGATACAGATGTTGGTACGACGACGACCACGGCAACCGGTGCTATAGACACCGATCAAGTTATCCTGTCAATAACTGATTTAGCATCTTCTCCTTCATCTTCGTCACCTACTTATCTGGCATCATCATCTTCATATCCTTCTGCATCATCGACAACGTCGTCATCTCTATCATGCCCTATCTGTGATGAATCTATGGTATCTCTTCTCCAACTTAACAGGCATTTGGATGATGCTCATTCTGAGACGGTTGGAACTACAGAAGGTGAACAACTCAAGGGCTGGTTTAAGAAAAAAGTTGAACAGGCCAAACAGATCCAGCAGCTCCAGACTGTAACGTCTGTTTTCAGTCAGTCTCTGAATCTATTTGATGATAGTGGTAGTGATAGATCTGTTACTGGAGGTTCTACGCCATCTACTCCTGGTGGTGCCAGTGGTAGTACCAAAAGACCGCCTCAACAACCTCAAGACTCTTCGCAGTCAGTTACAAGGCATCATTGGAAAAAGCATGGCACTGGGCCAGCGGGTAAAGACAAGTGCTCTTATCCGACCTGTGATAAACTACTGATTTCTCGTAATGGAGCAGTTCATTGTCGACAGTGTGGTCAGTTATTCTGTCGAGAACATAGTTTATATCAAATGAAGCTGTCAGCCAAAACTGCTCGTCATGATCCGGATAGTGGCAAAGGAATCTGGTGTCGAGTGTGTCAAACATGTTATGAAACAAGACCTGGGTATAATAACAATAGTGGAGTTGTGAGAGATGTATCGTCATATTTTCTGCAAACTCGACAAAAACAAGTAGACATTAGCGAATTAGAAGTCAACAAATTAGAGAAACGGTTGATACGCCTGATTCGGGCATTGGCCGATTTGGATGATGGCTTATTTACTTATACCACAAGTATTCGTAGGAAATCTATCGAGCATCAAGTGGCAGTATGGCAAAATGACAAAGATATTCACAACTGTCCCATTTGCTCACAGAAATTTGGCTACTCATTACGGAAACATCATTGTAGAGTCTGTGGACAGATAGTCTGTGCCGATTTAGGTACAGATTGTTCACGCGATGTTCCTTTATCAGTTCTTTCCAACAAACTAGACGGTGGCACTAACGAGTTACCTCGTCGCGACGACATTGGTATTCGACTATGTCGGGACTGTAAAAGAACCATATTTGCCAAACGGAATTTTGAAAGCGAAGGTAACGAGCCAAGACCTGAACTTCTTAAAATATACGATTCCATGACAAGAGTCAAGCACTCAATTGACACTACACTACCCAAATTCCAAGAAATGCTCACTAGCCTTAATGATCCAGATGACCCTCCGTCACACCAAGTCCTTCAAGAAGCCAGTGCTATCAGACAAAAGTTGTTGCATTCATTTTCCCAGTATGATAGTTTGGCAAGACGAGCACTTACAGCTAGCACTAGCAAAGAAACAGATAAGCGGCTTCAAAAACAGATTTATCAAGTAGCTGCACAGTATTTGCAAGACAACATGCTCCCTTTAAAGGCATTGCCAAAAGCTTTAAAACACGGAAAAGGTAATGTCGAAATAGCCAGCAGTAACTCGAGTGTTTCTGAGACCGATTCCTCGTCTGGGCCAGAACAGATACCGACTTTGCTCCCACCGACCCCATCTCTAAGCGAACAAGAGATTCAGGCATATCGTGAACAATTAATAGTGATGGAGGAGCAGAAGTTCATGGTTGAAAACATGATCAATGAATCCAAGACTCGACGGAAATTCGACGAAATGATTCCCTTGGAGCACAATTTGAATGATTTGAAACTCGAAATTGAAAACATCAAAGCTGTTCTTGGCTCTTATAGTATTACATAGAACTGGAAGGGAGGCCATGCAGTAAGTAAATAAATAAATAAAATATATACATATTACTATAGCAGGCCACAGCTAGATTCGCATGATATATGGCTTTATGGCGGCACCACTTTCAACCTCTTTGTCGATGTTTTCGGTAAGATGGTCATAAGCAATGTCGGCAATGGCTTTTATGAACTCGGAGTCACCGTTCAAAGACTCTGCTCGCCGTAGGAGCTCGGGGCGTTTCATTTCTTCCTTCAACTCGATATCAATTTCGTGAAGAGTTTCAATGTGATCCGATGTAAAGGCTATAGGCACTACTATAATCCCCTTTGTGGACTCACGTTTTTCTAAAGCTTGAACCACTTTGGCAGTTTGAGCACCCAACCATGGACGTGGACCGACTTGAGATTGCCACACTACTCTATAAGGATTTGAGAACTTGAGTTGTTGCATGACAGCAAAAGCAGTGGCAGCCACTTCAGCAGGATATGGGTCTCCTTGGTTGACCACCGACATGGGAATCGAATGAGCCGAGAAAAGAATCACCACTTTATCGCGAATGGATTCATCAAAAGCCTTGAGTTGATCTTGGATATGACGAGCAAATGTCTTTACCATACCAGGATGCGTGGGCCATCGGTCTATGAAGCTCCACTGAATCTTGCCTTCGGAGTCAAGTTGTTTCTGCACTTTTCTCAGTTCGTTAAAACTACTTCGGGTAGTGGAATAACTATACTGAGGATATTGGGTGAAAGCGACGGCCCGAGTGATTCCATCGTCCAACAATTGCTTATAAGTAGTATCAGTTAGAGGAGCAGCATAGCGAAAGGCAATATACGGTTTATGAGGAGCAGTGGAAGGTGACATTTCATCTAATAGTTTACAAGCCTCGGTGGCCTGGAAAGACGTCCATTTTCGAATTGGCGAGCCTCCTCCAATCTCCTGATATTTCTTTTCAATATCTGGTGTTCTTCGCCAAGCAATTACTTTGGCAATCTGAGATTGGAAAGGTCCCAAAGGGATCAAATCACCGTCTGAAAATAATCGGTATAAGAAATCATGAGTCTCTGGAACCGTAGACGGGCCGCCCATGTTCATCATCACAATGGCTGTTCCATTACCACTGGTATTAGTACTGGCATATCGATAACCAAGTGGATACCGGTAAGCAGGCATATACCGCAGAGGTCGTAGAATCTGTCTAGAAATCATTCTGTGAATCGACAAATGATTTTAAGGAACAAAACCACTTTAACAAGCCTATAAGTTAAATAAGAGCAAGCCTATTTGAAATACATGAAAAATGACGATCCCACAATGCAAGGTCTAGACCTGTCCGAGAACGTCCGACATGAGAGTTATTGTCTCGACTCAGCTGAACCCAGGTCGACGCAACAGTAACCCATCTGGATTAGAAATGAACAGCCAGTTTGTTTATGACATATATGGACACGATGAAATTAAATTTCGTAAGATATACACTTTGTATTAATAGCTCTGAACTCCACTTATATGAGCATAACGGCCACTTTTTGACTGTCAAAGGGCAGTGAGAGCGAAGGTGAAAGAGCTGTGTCAAGCGTAAGCACTGCTAATCTTCACATAATAAACGGAGAGTTACCAACTTCTCAAATATCACTCCTGATTAGATAAACTTATTACTTGTGCCATATCGTGCAAGTAAAGCTCAAGTAAAGTTGGACGACCCCTGAGTACCCGCCGGCTATCTTCTGCCGATCGATTTGCTCGCTTAATCGATTATGTTCAGCCTTGCCTGGGCCGTTCCCGTCATGTCCAAAAAACCCCTGTTCATTTCGGACCTAAGTCGTCAGTGGTCGCTTTGTCTCGTCACCCCCGAGGTCCTAGAAAATGCCGTCTCTGAATAGCGCGTTCACCGCAGCAGCTTTATCTACTGGTCTACCTCCAGATTTATTGCGAATTGCCACTTGCCTCGTGTTGTCTTATCCACTATGTGCGATTCTGAAGCGATTACCAGACTCGAATCTCCTGTTAAGACAGTTGTATATTATTAGTGTGTCGATTGTATATCTCATTGGCATCTTTAATCTGTGGGGTGGTTTAAGGACGTTTTTAATAAGTACATTGTTCACGTATTTTTTAACCAAGAAGTTCACCAACTCTCCGTTTATGCCATGGATCAACTTCTTATTCGTCATGGGCCATCTGTTCACCAATCATATTGCGTCTCAGATGCATCCAGACTTTGATGTCAATGTTATTGATATCACTGGGGCACAAATGGTGCTATGTATGAAACTTTCTGCATTTGGATGGAACGTCTATGATGGCACGTTATCTGATGATAAGCTTTCGGATCTTCAAAAAGATCGCGCTGTAAGAGAACATCCGTCTTTGATTGAGTTCTTATCATATGCTTTTTTTTTCCCATCTCTCATGACTGGGCCTTCATATGATTATATGGAGTTTGCCAGATGGTTGGATTTGTCAATGTTTGATGTCATTCATACAAAGTCTAGTGGGGATACCGTTGTTAAGCGCAAGATTCCTCGCAGTGGTCGAGTTGCTACTAAGAAATTGATAGAGGGTATCATATGGATTGTTTTATGGACTCAGATTACAAACTACCTATCTCTAGAATATGCTCAATCTCCATCATTCAAAAACGAGATGCCGTTTATTCTCCGGATCTTTTATCTGTACGCACTGGGATTCACGTATCGATTAAAGTATTACGGGGCATGGAGTATTTCTGAAGGGGCGTGCATTCTTAGTGGCCTTGGATTTAATGGCAAATACACCAATCCAAAGACTGGTAAAACAAAATATAAATGGGATAGAGTACAGAACATTGATCCATGGGCGTTTGAAACGGGCCAGAACACGCACATTTTATTGGCTGCCTGGAACCAAAATACCAATAAATGGCTTAAAAACTATGTTTATCTTCGCGTCACTCCCAGGGGTCGCAGACCAGGGTTCACAAGTACCATGGCTACATTTTTCACATCTGCCGCTTGGCACGGTACGCGATCGGGATACTACCTTACATTCATTGGTGGGGCATTTTTCCAGTCTCTTGGTAAGCTTTTCAGACGAAATATCCGTCCTATTTTTATGTCTGCCGATGGTATTAACCCTGGGCCTTATAAAATCTACTATGATATTGTCTGTTTCATTGTCACCCAGCTAGCATTTGGATATATTGCCCAGCCATTTATCATTCTAGACCTCGCGCCATCGCTAGACATGTGGGCTTCGGTATACTTCTATGTTCATATCGGTATTGCCGTTTCACTATTCCTCTTTCTTGGCCCCCCTAAAAAGATAGTTATTTCCACTCTGAGAAAACTTCAGCCAGTTCCTCTTTCACCAAGTGAAAAGATCAGAATGGATTCGTTACGTCTTAAACAGATCAAGGCTGACATAGAACAGCTTACGAGCCAAACTTCTTTAGGTGTACCACAGCCCGATGTGGAGCATATGGACGACGAAATCAAAGAAGCAGTTCATGAGCTCGAAGAGTTGAAGGAAGATCTCATCAAGGAATTACAGGATTTCCGTTCTACCCACCCTCTTCCTCATCCCCCTTCGTTTTCTTCGGACAAGAAGACTGCTTAGATACAAATTATTATCTCTATGTACCTGCCTCCATCTATACTAACAATCATGTTGCTACGGTTTGCTGAGCCTAACCAACCAGTGGGGATCCCAAGGGACTTGGCACCTCGGTGAGTTATTCGTACAATCACGTGATAACACCAGGGTAAGGAAAGTCGTGAAGTTGTTCGTTCTTACAACCATCGTCATTCATGTCATGCTTACCAAACAGTAATAAATCATTACTTTAATATGGACGCCGCTTCGGTATTAGAACAATACGTATCAGATTGTAAGTACAAAGGTTTACGGAATATTCTGAGGCGGAGACTGTAAGAATACGAGACCGCTAGCCGTTGTACGAACCGCTGTGCTAGCAGCTTTGCAAAGGTATGGAATGTATACTAACACTAGATAGTAACTAATCTACCGGCGGAGATTGCATATATTCTTGAAGAGATTGGAGATAAAGATCTTAAATATTATGAAACCCGCAAGCGGATCCAACAGCGCGATAATCAAATCCATAAATTTATTCGTGCAAATGGGTCATTAGCAGATAATCCCAAAGAAGCGGCCGCGTATCCCAAGATCCGCGCGGACTTTGAGAAGGCTCTCAACCTTCAACAGGCAAAATGCGACTTGGCCAATACTGGTCTTTACATTATCTCTAAACAAGTCAAGAAACTAAATGATGACATTAAGAAACTGGAAGACGAAGGGTTATTAGCTCCCGCGTCACCATCTGCTACCAGTAACGGTTTATACTCTTCTTACAATACGGATTCGGCTCCATCAACTCGGCATGCCTCGGTACCGGCTGTTAAAGAATCTGGTAACATGGCTAGAACTTCAGCTTCTCGTATTGGTTCCGTTGTTGCCAGTACCGCTACAACTGCCTCTAGTTTGGATCGCAAACGTGCTTCCCCGGCTCCTGGAAGTTCAAGGGGATCCACTCCTATGGTTGGTAATGGCAGACCTTTGAAAAGACAGCGCTTATCTATAGTGACTGCCGATGGAGATAGCGCTAATGTATCGAGTCCCTTAGCCACTTCTATTAAACAATCTAGTTCTGGCACTAGGCCATTAGGTACGGTTTCTGCAGCGACTGTCAACAGTGCAAATGGTAATACGATTGGTCCCGTATCAGGTATGGAAAATCACAATCCTGGGGTTGCAACGTCTGCTAATATTGGCGGCGGCGGCGGAGGAGGCGATGAAGAGGAGGTTTTGTATTGTACCTGTCAACAGGTTTCATTCGGTAATATGGTTGCCTGTGATAACCCAGATTGCCAATATGAATGGTTTCATTACGACTGTGTTGGCTTGAAAGAACCGCCTTCTGGTACCTGGTACTGTGCAACGTGCACAAAAGAGCGTAAAGAGGCTCGTGATGCAGGTGCGGATGATTTTAAAGATACTGCTTCAAACAAGCGAAGAAAGTAGACAGTAAATCTCTTTATTTTACTTTTATTTATTACGTCCTATAACTTATTGATGATCTACGATTCTATATTCGTATATACCATATTCTATGTACCATATGGGTGGTTCTACAGAGCTGATCTCTATCCACGCGAGCCAAAAATAAAAAGAAAAAGATTATTATTTTTCAAAAGTACATAGTTAACTACAGAAATTGATACATTATTAGTTTGTAGGGAATTGTCCATAAGGAAATCCAAAGATTTCTCCTTCTTCTAGTGTCAACCGGGGCACTCCTCCATAAGCAAGATCAGTGTTATTAGCATAGCCCACAGTTCCCCACCAGTTAACATCCTTTGGATGATATTGGACAGCAAAGAAAATAATAATTGCTGACAAAGCAACACCAGCGGTCAAGGCAGAAGTCAGGACATAGTCATAACGTTCCCACCAGCCAAAGTATCTTCTTCTGATATAGACCATGAAGGCGTATCCAGCATAAATACCTGGAGTATAATAGGAAAGCGAGTATGGAGCATAGTTTAGCATGCCTCCAATAACAATGACAGGCTGGAAGTATTTGAGTTGTTTGGAAAATCTCTTTCTAAGATACCAGATAGGAGCTGGCAGTAAGGCTCCAATCAAGAAGCAATACTTCAAAATAGGATATAGGCCTTTGAACACAAGCTTGGGGCCAATAACACCCCAGATAACAGACGCACTATAGTATGTCTTCTCGCTAGGACAGAGGAATTTCTCCTTGGTCCGCTGGACTTCTGCGTTACAAAGGCCATCAACATCTGAAAGCAAAAAGTTTACCACACCAATACTAGCAAATACTTGGACAATAGTGGCAAGCATCATTCCTCTAAAGACAGCTCTTGGTGGAATCTTAGTGTAATGAGCCATCTTCTGAGTACTTAAATACGATTCGGATTGTCCATCAATGTTATAACCATAGGTTTTCAAAATCATCAAGGCGATACCATTTCCCTGCAAAGCATAACCAATAATAAGCTCTACTAAAACATTAAGACCGAAACTAAAACCGGTAGAAGAACAGATCATTGTAAGAGGGATCAAGAAAGCAAAGTTAATACCAAGTGCAAAGAAGATACCCCACACTGGAGTGTTTGTAGGATAGATCTCAACAAAAACGATACCCAACACTAAAGAAATCAGGAGGATAGTCAAGAACCACCAATCGGGCACTTCCTTGTAATGAGAAATAGCTCTACTGAAACTATCTTTGTGATTATGGAAATTGGATCTCTTTCTGTCAATGAGTCCCTTGTAAATATCAACAAAAGCACTAGTGATGGCCTTGTAGTTGTCAAGGAATTGATCGATAACTGCATAAGGATAAATGGCAAAGAAAGCACCGTAAACAACAAGATTAGCGGCCGAATAATAAGGAGGCGAATACTTCTGGTACAAGTCATTGTCAAAAAGACCCTTTGAATCGAGTACTTGGGTGACATCATAAGTTTCCTGGTTATTGGCATAGAGGGAATTGGTGTTGATGGGTATGTAACCAGTCCATCTGTAGTTTGTGTAATATACAGCAGGAATCAGAATACATCCGGCAATAAGCATTCCAATGTAAGAGTTGAGCTGACTATAGAATGGCCAGACTAGAGGTGCATTGTAAGAGATAACATTCCAGTCAAAAGTAGTCAAAGGGTTTATTCCAAGACCGGATGATCCAGTAATTGTGTTGAGTTTAACATTCCAAGGTTGAATCCATACAATCCAATCAAATGTGGATAAAGCAGGAAATAGGTAACCTGGTAGCCAGAAATAAAGGAAACTGCCAATGAAGAAAATCCAGAAAAATTTGAACCTGCTCATACTCCACCCGTGAACCGACACCTTACTATCAGTAGAAATAAGAGCACTATTAAGGGCAATAGTAGGCAGCAAAGTAGGCCACATAGCACGAGTAGGATAAATTACAAACTTTCTCAACACACCAGCAAATCCAAAACCAATGAATTGAGTAGACAGTACAGACAGGATCTGGTATCCAGCCGAGACCCAGTCATTTTTATAATACAGCTTTTGCACAATGATGTTCCAAAATGCGTATGGGTAAGTAGCACCTGACCCAATGATGATAGAAGCAAACATCTGCTCTTTAAACTGGGATTTTGGTTAGTATTCCTGTCTCGAGTAAAACAATGTTCCCGTTTTGGGACTGATGAATAAGTGACTAACGACTAGCGCCATCTGTTCAGGGGAAACGCAATGCATACTGCAAGCTTGCAGCTGCACCCTCAACATGAAGGATTGCCGATCAACTCATTTGATTGTTCCTGGCACTTACACTCCAAGGACCGGGATTCAAGCGCCACTGGGTTCCCAACACAGTGAAACCAACATCTGGCAGTATAGTAGCCAAGACTCTGCCCGAAATGGCAGCCAAAATTTGAAGCACACCCGAAGAAATGGAAATACTAGGCTGACGAGGTTCAAAGAACGAGTTGACTCCACAGCCAATAAGTACCCAGATGAATGACACAAAGTAACATCTACAGTTGTTAGTATACTAAAGGAGAGGGGTTATGATTATTATTATTATTATTATTACTCACCGAATGGTTTCAATAGGGATATCATGATCATCAAAAGGATTTGTAACAGATCTAACTTCAGCATATGGAGACCAGAACCGGAGCATGGCCGCGTCAGACTTGACTTCCATCTCATCAGCGGTCTTTTCATGATCTTGTGTGTTATGTTCTAGTCGGGCTTTAAATTCATCGGTAATATTTGGATCTCCCTCATGGTAGTCCAAAGCCTCTTTTAAGGTTTCAATGGCTTCCGGGTATGACAGTTCCAATGCCTGTTGCCAGACATAGTCATAACTCTTATTGACGGGGTCCTCAGGATCTCCGTTATACGAGTGACCATATCTAGCATAGAACGCTTCCTTTTGGTCCAGGGCAACCTCGACTACGCCGGTGGACTTTTCGTAACGTTCGTCACTAGAGTTGTTGTAATCGGATGAGATTTCCTCTGCTCCCATGATGAAAGACTATTATTCAGCAAAGCAGAGAGAAAGATAGACGAAAGGGATGATCTCAAGAAATCAAAAGAACAAGATGTATTTCACTGGCGATAAGAGAGTATATTTATAGACAAAATTTAAGCATAGAGCTATCAGCTGGATTTCTCGCATGGATGCAGCCATGTCTGAATGAATCCTGGCGCCATAGGGGAAAGATGAGCAAAGCTCCTTAGTGATTCTGTCCCCACGATCAAATAGATGTGCTCGGAACTTTCTGTTTCTGAAAGGACATGGCATTATCTATGTTACGTACATCGCAAGGCACCATGCACCATGCACTATTCTGAAAATGGAACCTGACGTCTCAGATTCTGCCGGATGAAGAGATGGAATTACATTGGATTCTGTAAATTACATAGTTACAAAAGAACAGATCTGTATTTCGAGGGCCTCTACAGGGTCTGCTATAGTATCTTAATTTACGTTGGATTCTAACAGAAACTGTTAGCAACAAGAATTAATTGTAGAAGCATGAACCAAGTGAATCAATTCATCTGCAACGTTAATCCCGACATGCAGCCAAGTATGATGCCATAAACACGGCACGGAGGAAGTGGTAAATCGTGTTTAAACAAGAGTCAGTCAATATCGCAATAGAGAGGTAGATTCTGGCCACTTTATTTTGGCCAAACGTTCGGCTAAAATAATCGCCAAAAAAAAAAAAAGAGCCGCGAAGTCACAGTCATGAAAAAAAGATCAAGCATGGTCTCAAAATAAACACTCTGCAGAGGGCCTAGACGGTATCAAAAACGTGAAAGATACCACTAAGGGGAGGATACTGATTATGCCGTTTAAAGTTACTGATTAGACAAGTATAGGCACAGAGCCGTTTCTACGACAAGCGGCATCGGAGAGCCGTAAGCAAACATTCTGCGATGGAGCGAAGCCGCTCACGTAGTCGATCAACGTATCAATCATCGGCGTATTATTGTAATGTGGTAGCCATCGCAAAAAATAAAGTTAGGCTCAGATGTCGGATCTACCTACCTGGCATACTCGTGAATGATCGCTGTCTTTTAATTCCCGCAACATCTAGAAGACCGACATTATCAGGAAGGTTGTGTAATGTATGTTGACTATTGGTTGATAACGCAATTTCAATTAAAACCTACTTACCAGGCGTGGAGGGAATGTTGTTGGAGCATCATCTATTGATGGAGAGAAACTGGAAAACTAGTGATTGAAGACCAACATCGCATGAGGATCGTTAGGAGTGAGAAGTGAAGTGCGACGAGTGAGGAGAGCAAACGGCACCAGAGATCGAGAAATCAGAACCAGTTATACCAAACTTGGCATACACACAAAGAGCTCGTAGTCAAGAGTGCCGCCCCCACATGGCATTCACCATAAGCATGTTCTCATCCAGGATTATGTTGTGACCGCCAAGGCACCAAAACGTTTATTATCGTTAAAGTTCGATTGATCGACTGATGCCGTGTGAGCTCGTCCAGATGTCTCATGATGCCAAACCAGAACGACATTATCAATGCATAAATGTGAGAGTTGCTGAGATAGAGTCGGAAAGAGCAATTCTTAAGATACCATCATAGATATTATCACAGCGAAATAATCATCAAGATCACTGACATAAGACGGTAATAATTAGTCCTTGATTATGAGATATCCTTCTTTGAGTCAACATTCAAATGAGTCTGGCTTATCCTATGATTCGCTCTATCTTAATGGTTTCCTTCTCGCCAAGTAAAATGCTACGGGGTATGCATGCATACGATGCCAGCCTCCATATCAGCGTCGTTAGTCTAGACAAAGAGTTCATTGCAGACCAAGACAGCATGCCACTCACAAATTCTTGTGCCTTGCAGAGCGGACCTAGGCGCAATCCAATGTGTAGATCCATGAAACTGAACCGTACATAGACTTCTGCCAGCGTAATCAAGATTGATATCTTAGTAGAGGGCGTATATCTTAGGAAAGCATATCCGCTGATCTATCTCTCAGTGTTTTGGCTGCGCCTTGATTGTCCAGGGGCATATCCACGGCGGTAGCGAAGACGATGTATGTATGATGAAAATGACTATATGTTATGAGCATGAACAGTTGAAAGGCGTGAAGCGTAAGCTGGTTTGCTGGATTCGCTGTCATTAATTAACTTTGTGACTTTTAATGCTGCTCCGCCACTGGAAATATAGCCATGGCCCTCAAACCCATATACATGAACAATAGCAATTGAATCTGATGTGTACTCGAGCTCGATTCTTTCACCGCCTTTTCGACCAGGTCGGAAACCTACAATATCCTTGAGAACGCGAAGCCCATTGAATAGACTAGCAGGTTTGATGGATTCCGGAATGGTCTTTTGAGGAATACTGATAGCTGCTTCGTAAGCTTCAGGGACCAATTCTCTAACACGAGTGACAATATCACCCTTGATAGCCTCATCAACTTCAGAGCTATGATTGTCAGGCTGGGAAATGCCCCCAAAGATTGCCCCCTGACTTAAAGTTCTTGGGATAAAGTAAGTATATTCATGACCACTGCGAATGGCCATTGGCCCAGTATAATCGCAATGTACCCACATGGTCTGACCACGAACACTCATCACAGAGGTATCTTGAACATCTTTCAAAGTTTTGGAGCCTAGACCGGTGGCATTTACAATGATTGGGGGATGGTTGGTACCAGCCGGAGCATATTGAATAGCACTCTGTAGGCTTTCTAATGTAGCCTTAACAAAAGAGACCCCCATTGTTTCTAATTTTGATCTGAGCCATGGTAGATATATCATTGGATTAATGCACATGCTCATGTATTCAATGCCACCGGTGATTCCTCGACGTGCAACAGGCAACTCGCATTCTCTTAGTTGTCGATATTTCTGCGTAAAGAGATGGATTCTCATTCGGGTGGGGTCTGGGACACTGACTTCGTCATAATACTGACGAATCAGGCGTAATTCCACACCGCTAGATGGGTCCTCATGGGCGATTTTCCAGAAATGGCGATAACTCTCACTTTCAATGTCGTAAACAGATTGGTCGCCGCTTTCATCAGCTGCAAATATGGCGCCTGCCCAGGGGCTTGCCCAAATACCATTGACCCATGATAGGTCGTTCTGGTCGCAATCTGAACGTGAAGGCGGGATCTCTCGACTTACAATAGTGACAGGACGAGCATTTGGAGCATGTTTTAGGTAATAGGCAACGGTCAGGCCAATGACCCCAGAACCAACTATTACAACTGGTCGGCAACTCATTCTAGGCAGTATTTAATGGGTCTTTTATATGTATATATATACTATGGAGGCGATAAGCAGCAAACCAGTTTCAAACGGCACACACAGCTGGCTCGTGATGCATGAGGAGTCATCTTATATACAAAATGCTATGATAATGCTGACAATCGCCGCCCACTAAAGCTTTATCAGTTCCTGGTTGGTTATTCCTATTCCCAGCTGCCGGAGATGCTGCTTGGGAACATTGCCGCTCAGAACCATTTACCCTGTCTAAACTGCACACCACCACCATTTGATAGCCCTCACCTTATATATAAAGAATAATTACCACTAAATCATAATTAGATAGATAATATATATATATATGTACGTACGGAAATGAAATCATCATCAATCGACTGGCAAGGTTTGCATACACATTAAAACGAAAAAAAAATTACATCACAAAGCTTAGGAAAATTGCCAGAACGCCTCTGGACAATGTCGGAAGCTATTACAACACAACCCAAACGGGAGATTAAAACCAGATTCCCAGTTGTAAGTTGTATCCATTGCCCTCGAGGTCACGTGGCGCCCCCAACTAACCAATCTCTTTTTAAGGCCAGAATCAAACGTCTTATGCAATCAGATGATGATATAGGAAAAGTGGCCCAAGCGACGCCAGTAGTGGTTGCTAAAGCTCTGGAGTTGTTCATGGTTTCTTTGGTTGATGAATCATGTAATCAGGCCCGTGCCCGCAACTCCAAACGCGTGTCTCCCGCACACCTGAAACTAGCCGTCCAGACCATTGAGCACTTTGACTTTCTACAGGATGTCATGGAAAAGTACCCAGATCCAGTTGCTGAAGAACCACATGGTGACGAAGAAGAAGGGCCTCGTAGGAGGAGAAAGTAAGCCCCCACGTGCGGCAGTGAGGGGAAATTATTATTATTTATTAGTTTGGATTATAATGAGATTGAAGGGTATCCGATAGAGGCGTCGCCGTATCAGAGCCTAAATCGATAATGCACGGAATTTTGTTCCGTACTGCGGCATAACTTCGCGTATCATGTATATAAATATATATTTCTATCAATATATTTTTGTCAAATATTTTTTCTGAACGCTTTCTCCGGATCTGCCCATGCACGAGTTGGCAGTTTTCACCTGTATATCTTAAACTTGTTGCATTTGTCAATGACTTTGATTTAGGGACCACCTCTAGTCTACTTTCACCGCTTATATATGTGGTACTATCAGAGAATGAGTTTGCTGTTAAGAAGAGGCTTGTTTCCTACTAGACCTCTGGTCGATAACAGTACTGTGGTAGCCTGTTCTAAAACGATTCTGAATCAAACCAATAGAAAGTTCTCTACTATATCATCGGATGTGACAGATGGTAGTTTGGTGGCTCCGACAGTAGCACCTTTAAACTCTAATACAACTGGCGATACTGATATCACCAACACCAAACGTCGATTCGCTCCGTCTTCTATTAGATATTTGCATAATGTTAAAAGACCTCGATTCAAATTCACTATTGCTGAAGCATATTGTCCCAAGAAGCGTTACGAGTATGATCACCAAGAACGCACGCCAAGAGATTCAAGCAATGATATTTTTGGTGGTAGACTGGGACGAGCCCATACTGGCGAGGATTCTTTCTTTATCAAGGAATGGACATCAGATGGTCCTTTAAAAGGCTCCTTAGCCTTGGCAGTGGCAGATGGCGTGGGCGGTTGGGCATCAGTGGGGATCAACCCTTCGAAATTTAGCCATGGTTTATGTGAAAGAATGGCTACTGAGTTCCAGCGATCAGAAGACACGGTTAATTCACAAGATCCCAATAGTGAGACTTACCATGATGATAGGACTACCACTGCATCTCCTCAAAGTTTACTTGACGTCGCTTATACAAGTCTTCGTAGAGAAGGTGATAGCTTTGCTGGTGGGTCCACGGCATGTGTGGGAGTAGCTTCAGCATTTACGGGCATGCTGAGCGTAGCTAACCTTGGAGATTCAGGGTTCTTCATCTTCCGTCAGAGAAGAGTATATAGGCGTTCTTCACCACAGACACATCAATTCAATACTCCGTTTCAGCTATCAATTGTCCCTAAAGCGATGTTGAAACGCCGCCGAGGACGAAATCCTATCTCGGATGAACCACAGGATGCAGACCTTTTCCAGCATCAATTAAAGCATGGCGATGTTGTTGTTCTTGCTACTGATGGTCTCACTGATAATGTATTTGCTCAAGATATTCTCAAAATAGTGACCAATGAAATGATGAATCATTCGTCTAGTTGGTTAAATGGCACACCAGAGCATGAACCCGAACAGCATGATTTACAAACATGTGCAAAACACATTGCCCAGAGCCTTGTACGAGCAGGTATTAATGCGTCGCTAGATCCCAACAGTGAATCTCCATTTACTCTGCGATTACGGCAAGAAATGGGGTTTGTTGCGCCAGGAGGTAAGCCTGATGATATTACCGTAATTGTACTCTTGGTAGAAGAACTAGGTCATGACCCAGAAGATGTGTGATAAATTGTTTTTTTTTTGTCCTTGCATTTATAGACTATATACGGTAGACACTAATGATTTATTATTTATCAATGATAGTGTGTGAGAACAGGATCATATGCCAGGTCACCAGGGCATTCGCACTCCTCCTCCTGTCCTGTCGCATTTATAGTACCTACCTATTCCTCGTCTCCACTGTTAAGTTCTCTCATCCTTTAGAGGTACTGGCAGGTGCTCGCCTCAGTCTGGAATATCTGGTAGATGCCACTTCTGGCTGTAGAATCTTACGCAGTCTAGGCTCGGAATTCTGGTCATATTCATAATTCAACACAAAAGCTCGAATCTTGTTATGCTCATACTGAAGACGAGACCGTTCATTCTGTACATTAATAGCGAATTTCGAGTCCGAAGGCACATTGACATCGAGCATTTGCGCCTTTCCAACTTTCTTTGTCAGCAGCTTGTAACCCGTTTTGTTTCCTCCTGACACTGAAGATGACGAAGACGAAGAAGAAGAAGATGACAATGAGAAATCATCTGATTCAACGCTGGCTTTCGAGCCACGCACAGACGGTACCGGCTCGTCGAAAACAGAAATCTTTCCCTCGTTCTTACGATCCATGCGATCAACCATAAGTTTCTGAAATTCTCGCTCAACTTGAGCCATAGCTTTAATATCTGCTCTCGCGGCATGAACTCGTTTGGCCTCCAAAGTTCTAATTCGTTCTTGCTCTTCTCTGATCAACCTTTCCTCTTCAGTTTCTACTGGTTCTTCAACCTCTACTTGCTCTTCTGCAGTAGCAGCCAGAAGTTCCGCTGCTAATTCAGCCTCAGCCTCAGCATCTGCATCCTTGTCAGAAGACGTACTGGTCGACTCGGGCTCTACTCCATTGTACCTTTGAAGTGTAAGTTGTAGCTGCTTTGATGCTTCCTGAGCACTTTTAGCCAGCTTCAGGTCCAACAATTCAAACGTGTCTCGGACTTGAAATTCGATATCCATAGACATAGGATCCTTGGTAAAAATGTAGAACTGCAGGAATTTCACAAACAAGTCAAACTTCTTGGCATCTTTATTTAATCGGGTCACGACTACTGGCAATTCTAACAGAGTACAGATGAGTCTGATTCTGAAAAACTCATTAGGGGGATCAAGCTTTGTGAAAACACCAGGACGAGGCTGCCCTCTAGGATGCCCAAAAGATATCAACATGAATAAAACGTCGAAAACCACTTCTTCAGGAACAATTCCATATCCGCACATTTCAGCTAAGAACCTGATTTCTGAGATTCGTTTCTGATTAAATTCAAAGCTATTGATTTCCAGACCACGTCGAATATTCTCTAAAAGTGCATCAATAGTGATTACCACAAAAGAGCGGTATGACGATACAAAGTTACCCAGGAACCAAGCCATATAACCTATATTAACGTACTTGACTTTCCAAATTTTAACAAACACTTTTCTCAACGCCTGGAAAGTGTCTTTGTCATTCCAGTCCATCTTTTGCAATTGAGTGAGGATAGCTGTGCTAGTTTCCTTTGATAAATCATAATAAATGAGTTTGCGAATGTATAATTCAATAACTGGTCGTTCTTTCTTGTGAACAACCTCAGGAGGTGGGTTCACATACTGTAAAGCACCATTAATCAGTGATTTTACTTCAACAGGGAAAAACCTCTTGTCCCTTTGAAACTCTAGAAGGCCAATCATCTTGGTCATCAACAAATGAGTATCCGGCTTGCGCATCAAGTATCTTCCACAACATTCAAACAGTGTAAATATGTTTTCAACATTGACATTATCAAGATAAGCAATTAGCGTCTTGAGTTTATGAAATATGAAAAGTTTTGGAACAAGCCCAAACTTGGTGAGCTCGCCAAGGTAGCGAATATTGAACATTCTTCTCGATGTCAAAGCTTTAGCTTGACGATGTCGTTGAAGATATCTAAAGAAATCATCAACGCTCTTCAAAACTTCTGCAGTAACATCCTTACAAAATGGATCAATAGTAGCAATGAATCTTGCATAAAACGGCAACTTATGCTGATCTGTGATTGGAATAGTTGTAAGAAACTTAATGAGTCGGTTTCGTGATGCTTTGTTGTTAAGAGCAATAAGCTCAATAGCCAAATCATCGACATTCGAGCGCGATTGTTGAGAAGACAATGACGCAAGTAATTCAGACATCCTAGTCCCAGCTGTCGACTCGGAGCCGGCGCTATCCTGGTTGTCAAGCCCTTCTATATTGAGCGGCTCTTCTTCTTCCTCTTCTAAATTAGTCTCTGATTGTTCTTCTGGCTGTTCTTTCGCATTCATCATTTCATCAATCTCATCCATAAGCTGCTGGTCTTTGGCATCGATTTTTTTGTTCTTGGTCTTCTCAATTTCATTATCAGAGTCCTCCGAGTCAGAGTCTGAATTGGAATCTGAGCTAGAGCCATCTTCGCCCTTTTCCTCACCCGCCTCTTTATCTGCCAGATATGATAAATCAATCAAATCCTCATAAAACTTCTTTTGTTCATCATCATCCCATAACCCACCAGCCTCTTCTAATGCGTTACCTAGACTAATCAATACTCCTTCTTCAGTCTCGTTACTTGTTTTATAATCGGGCACAGGAATGCCTAAAAGATCACCAAGAGCTGTAGCATGAGTTTGAAGACCCTGGAATTTGGCCAACAAATTCTCCAGTCCTTGTTTACGATCTTCGACCATTTTTCCTGTACGAATATAAGCATCGTTATTCTGTTTTTCCATTTTTCTGGCTTGTCGTGCCATGTCTTTAAGTTTGGCTTGTAGGGCCAGCGTATAGCTGCGAAACGTGTCGTTGAAGAGGTCCTGAGTATCCAATGATACAAGGGGATCACTAGGTTTGTTGTCTTCATCTACATCCACCTTGTCTGGACTCGTCTTAGGCTTATTGATACCCGCTATGATTTGTCCATAACTCTTTAAAATAACGACAGCTATGGAAGCGCTTGAAAAGTCGGTTAAGTCGTAATTGAGTACTTCCTGTAATGCGCTTAAAGGGGGTGGTAACACTTTTCTTCCATCATTGGTCTTATTTAGAGCCCATCGAGG
The DNA here is from genome assembly GCA_030555635.1 of Sugiyamaella neomexicana. Classification (NCBI taxonomy): domain Eukaryota; kingdom Fungi; phylum Ascomycota; class Dipodascomycetes; order Dipodascales; family Trichomonascaceae; genus Sugiyamaella; species Sugiyamaella neomexicana. Next base: position 220,152 of record JANIWN010000005.1, on the reverse strand, counting down.
AACCTCGTAGCCTGCCTCAATGACATCCGAAGTGAATCGGAATACATTAACTAGCCACAACTCTATTAAGATTCGAAGCACAATCTTATGGCGATCTGTTCTCATCTGATCCTCTCTAGCTCTAGCTTCGGCTGATAAAGCATCCAAAGTGGATCTTTGTGGATTCGATATACCTTGAAAGAAGAATGATAACAACTGAGGTGAAAATTGAGTACCAAACCGTTGATGTAAAGCCGATGCAACCTCAACTCCGGTAAATACGTCAGCAGATGATTTACATTTGGTGAATCCTTCGCACAAGGCAGCAAGAATCTCAGAAAGATACTTTTCTAGAGAAACATTGGCAATGTCATTCAATAGAGCCGACTGTGAATCCTCAACGAGATTGACACGACATTTCTTGATGAAGGCGGTATTTTTCTTCAGAGTCGAGTCCAGGGTCTGTGCCACTGGGAACACTCCCTGAACTCCGTCCCATACCAAAGAGTTGCGTTCTTTCAATTCATGTCTTCGGGCAATTCTGATCCAGGAAACAGAGGGCTGTGGTTTACTAGCCGTAGCAACTGGTGCCTAAGGATGTTAGTAATGTAAACACAAGCAGTCAAATGAACAAAGGACTTGATAACATACTTCGGTCATGTTCCAATAAACGGTTATTTGAAGCTCATTAGAAGCTCATTAGAACACTTTTGTAATAAGAATTCTAAACCGAGTACCTAACTGGTGTCCAAGTAATGATCGAAAACTATATCGCTAAGAGAGCATATAGAGATTGGTGAAGCCGGGTAAATCAGGTATATGAATGTACTCATGTTGAAGAAGGCGAGAGTATTTTGACGTTTTTTTTAATAACTATTCGCTTGTTTAACGGCAGTTATAGATAGTCAGCTCGTAACATATATCTATTCAATGGTACAAGCTACTTTGAACCTTTGGTTTTGGTGAATGCTTGGACCGTCTATATAGGATATTCTAGGGCAAATACTGATAACAATTTACAAATGCAGGTTCATTATGGTGGATCCCGGACAGCGAGGTTGGGATTAACCTTCTCCTTGACGGATACTCGCCAGCTCGTCATATATGCAAAAAAACAAACAAACTTGGGAGTACAATGGTTGTCGTAGCTCTAACTGAGAGAAGTAGGCACAGATATATACTCACACATCATTCAGTGCTACCGAAATCGCACCCTTGTGATGACCATTATATTGCCGGATAATCTGACCACTTGCTAGCTCCCATAACCGTACATAATGATCTGAACAGGCGGTAACAAGATACGCGGAATCGGCGCTGAACGCACAATCCCACACCCATCTCTGATGCTCTTTAAGAACAGTTTCCATTGGGAACTTGGGTTCTGTGGACCATATCCGTGCTGTGTGATCTGCTGAACAGGTGGCCAAATGTTTGACGTCCGGTGATAACAACACCTTTGTAATATATTTAGAGTGGGCTCGAAACCGGGTCACAGGAGTTATGGTCGTTACCTCTGTACTTGTCTGCATTTGCCAAATATAACAATTGCCAGCATTATTTCCTGCTACTAGCATAGACCCATCCGATGCCACCGACACAGATCTTACTGGTACATCGTCCTCGGGGATAAGCTGATGAGTACAAGCGTTCCCACCAAGATCCCAGATTCGAACATTGCCATCATCATCACAGGATATAACCTCACCTTGATTAGGATGAATCACCACATCATTTACTGGAGCTTGATGTTTATAATTACGTTGTATACTTGGAGCTCGGATATCCCATACTTTAACTGTACCATCTTCCGAAGAAGTTACCATCCATTTACCTTCTGCTTGTACCGCCACTGCTGTGACATTGCCCAGATGGCCATCAAATGATAATGTAGGATTGGGATTAGTGGTTCGAATATCATACATTCGAACTCCATGAGCACCAGCACATGCTAAAAACCGCTTATCTGGAGTAATGGCCATTCTATTGACTTGACCATCGCCATGTTGAATTGTTCGCGAACAAATCCCACTCAATGCCTCCCAGAATTTGATTGTTTGATCGTAACCTGAAGAGGCTAGAATCACTGACATGTCTGATTCTTCAGACATAGTGCAGGTGCTGGAGGTGGTAGTAAGGAAGGTGGTAGTAAGGAAGCGAGAGCGAGCTTGGATTTCGTGAAGCTCGTTTACGCTTGTGAATGGCAAAGTCGCACGGCTGACCTCAACCCATCATGAGCTTGAGGTGGGGTCCATTGGCAGGTAAGAAGATTCTTATTCGACATTATCAGTGCTGGCACCTCCATTTCGATTAGTATTTGACTTTTTATATGAGTTGGATGATTCTGGTTAATGTGATATGATATAAATAATTATATATGCAAAAGCTATGACATAAGGATCACACCTTTTACTCGTTTTTAATTCTTGGATGCCATTTTACTCCATAATACGTTTAATGTTCCATTATAGAAGAGCTTAACAACGTGTGTAGGCGGATTTGGTAGGAACCCTACTTAGCCAGCATTCTTAAATCCATATAAAATGCGTACTAGTGAGAACTCAGAGTTATCCAAAGGTAGTTCATGCTCCTTCAGCGGTAGGGCAGCCGATTATGATAATGAGAATAGGCGGTTGATTTCACAACTTGTGGCAAGGAAGATTCTAAGTATAGGCGGTAATGTGGATGAAATAGATGAAGAGCTGTGGGATACGGAATCTACTCGTGTTTTAGACTTTGGCTGTGGAACGGGGCTGGTCAGCCAGTGGTTGGCTCCATACTGTAGGGAGATTGTGGGTGTTGACAGTTCGTCAGATATGATACAAGTTTTCAAGAAAAAAATTGTCAATCAAGGTATCCCAGAAAGCGAAATGAGTGCACATATGTTAGATATATTTGCAGACAGGCAGAGAATTGCTGAGCTGGGCCATTTTGATGCTATCGTTTGCTCATTGTCATACCACCATATTGATGACAAAGAAAGATGCAGCCAAATACTGACTGATAGACTAGCGCCCAACGGTCGATTATATGTGGTTGATATTGAGAAGAAAGCGAGAGTCGAAGAAACGACCCACAACAGCGATGGAGCAGGTCATACAGAAGGCATAAACGTAGAACAGGTAGTCAATGCATTTGAAAGTGCTGGATTGACTCAAGTGACGGTTAGTCGGGCTGGTCGTGTTAAGCTATGGGTTCCTCAAGAAAGACTCGAGTGTTTCGAACGCACCACAGGTCAAACTAAGTTGGTACATGGCACAAGACTCTACCATTGTAAAGGGAGCTTGATGTTGGTAACTGGAATAAAGCAGTGATAGATGATGACATCTAGGGAGTATAAATGATTGTGTGTATCGTGGACCAGCAGATAAACATCGGAAGAGCATCTGTTAGAGGTTGTGCTGACAGCAATGGTACTCGAAACTGATAATCTTCTGCTCCCATGACAATCTACTACCCCTATGATAGCCCAGCATCGCTAATGTGACTAAACCAGTCGTTTCATTGCAAAGCTGCGACATTCGCAAAATGATCACACAACCATTCATGTTTTTGTTCACTTTCATACTATATAATTTATAAACTTGTTTGGCCCAAACCATTGGTGGAACATTTGTGCCCTGCCTAACATTTGAACATAGAACCAGAGTACAGTTTCTCCCTCACCAGGTACCTATCAAATTATCCGACAGCTGGCGAAGCTGACGTATTTACTGTATATGTCGTATTTCTCATACCTAAACGATGTCTCATACATGTGCATATGATGGGCTGCCGTTCCCCAATGTTGGTAATGATCAGAGAGGTCTTATCTTTAACTTCCTGACATGATCTCAGAGGTGACTAAACCAACAGGAGATAATATAAACATAGACTGCCGTTGAAAAAAAAGCATACGATTCTATCTGCGGTCCATATGCCGGTTTATATAACATTGATACTTTTCATGGCCAGCCGGTGGAAACGAAAGAAGATATATATATAAAAGCCCAGCATGAAACCAATTGAAGTCAATGTGAGCGAACATAATGTGAGCGAACTTAGTGGCGAGATTGGTGAAGTGGAAAAAGGTCTGATCTTTAGAAAATCATTACAAACAGTGGTGGATTACTTGGGTGCAGAGACCAAAGGTATAGATAGAGTTTCAGAGAGAGAACAAACTCATAAAAACATTTACAATGCTCTTTCAATGTGGGCATCAGTGTCAATGGTCACCGTCACGTTCTCACTAGGTACCGTGGGGGTGGCAGATTTCGAAATGACATTCTGGGATTCAGCGTTGACAATAATCTTCTTTACCTTGTTGGGTGTGGTCCCATGTGGACTGTTGGCGCTTTTTGGCCCTAAATTCGGCCTTCGGACCATGGTAGCATCTCGATTCTGGTGTGGCCATATAGGAGTACGACTGTTTGCGTTTATAAATTGCGTGTGCTGTATTGGTTGGACAGTGGTAAATACTATATCAGCAGCCCAGTTACTCCATGCTGTTAATAGAGGAGGTCTTCCGTCATGGGCAGCAGTACTGGTTGTAGTTGTGGCCACTGTGATTATCTCTTTCCTAGGTTATAGAGTAATTCACCTGTATGAAAAATATTGCTGGATCCCTTCATTTGCTGTTTTTCTGGTTCTAATAGCACAACTGGCGAGAAGTGGTTCGTTTAAAACAGGTACCATGGGCACAGGAAGAGTAGAAGCCGGACGAGTTCTATCATTTGGATCAGTCATTTTCGGCAATGCTGCTGGATGGGCCGTCTATGTTGCTGATTACACAGCATATATGCCTAAAAGGACATCATCGACTAGGTTATTCTTCTATGTGTTTGGAGGGTTGATGTTACCTCTTGTTTTTGTTAGTATATTGGGAGCCGCCTGTATGACTGCTTCTCGGAATAATGCAACATATGCCGAATACTATGAAGAGAATGGTCCTGGAGGTTTGATATACGCCATTCTGGTGCCGGACTCATTGAATGGATTTGGTCAGTTTTGCGTGGTTTTACTAGGTCTGTCTCCTATTGCCTGTAATCTACCAAATATGTATTCGGTGGCACTATCAGCTCAGACGGTTTGGTCGCAATTTGCAAGAATCCCTCGTGTAGTATGGACTATTACTGCCAATATCATTGTACTAGCACTCAGTATTCCTGGATATAGTCACTTTGATTCTGTATTGGGCAACTTTATGGATCTGCTATCATACGAGATATCCATCTATATTGCAGTGTTTGTATGCGAACATTTTATTTTCAGAAAAGGGTTTAGAGGATACAATGGAGACGATTATAATGTCAAATGCGGTCTGCCAATAGGACTAGCAGCTATTTTCGGATGGATGTGTGGAGTAGTAGGGGCTGTGGTTGGTATGAGTGAAGTGTATTGGGTTGGACCAATAGCTAAACTCGTTTGCAAAGAACAACCAGGAGATGTTGGGTTGATTTTAGCGTTTGCTTTCACAAGTATTGGGTTTACAATTACTAGGAAGATGGAATTAGAGTATTTTGGACGATGATTTTGAGGGCACACAGTTATGTAATTAGTAATAGTTTCTTTTAACACTTCTGTAGGTGCGCAAAGTATAAAGCGCAATCAGCTCCTTTTTTATATATTCTCCAAATTCCAGTCCTTTGAGAATCTCCTTTTCGTCAGTGATGGTGGATCTTCCTTTGAACGCTTTATAGAGCTTTTTACGAAAATAGTCATATCCCGCACTTGACAATGTTAGAGCATGAGTGATATTGCTTGCTGAACCGTACTTACGGATAATCCTTTCCCATATACAGGAGCTCTTTGTAAAGATACAACACTTTTGAACGAGCGCTCATTGGATGGGTTATATATCATTATAGGTCTGAGAAACCTGTTGAACATGTCAAGCAATCAGGTAGCTCGAGCTTGAGATTAGATTGGGGTTAGGTCCCTTGCAGGGAATGTTTACTATTAACTCGCTCGCTTATAGACCGTGTTTCATCATCATTCAATCATTCATGCTCTTACACTACGAATGAGTGAATTGTCGGCTGTTCAGTCGCTCACTGATAGAGTCAACCTGGAAGGTCATAATGTGACTGGTATCTTGGCTATTACGTTGAAAGACAAGGCGGTGTTTTATAGTCAGAAAATAGAGGATCCAGCAACCACTGCTGTTCAATGTTTGGGTTTATGGAGTTTGTCGGTTAAATTATCTGAATCGCAGAAGAATCCTAATAAAGAGAATGATGATAGTACAGTTAAGCTTGTGAGAATACGAATGGGAGACTCTGAACTGTTTCTTGTGTCTGGTAAGTTATATAGCCATGGCTACAATATTAGATGCTAACATAATCTTGTAGATGGTGTTTATTTATTAATGGCTAAAGTTGAAATATAGTGCAAAGAGTGGATGGATGTGCTCTAAGGTGGTAGGATAATATCTAGAGCTGTGTCGCGGACGCTGACGCTGGCGCTGACGCCTCCTCTGGCTTAAACTGCTCAACCGGCCTGAACTCTCCCAACTGACCTCACATTGGCCTTCAACTAGAGAACTGATTGAGTCAACGGATCCATTGAATAACCATTGCAACCTCCTATTCAAATAACTAATAAACTGATTCATCACCCTTTATTTACAACCAGAGCCCCTTTGCTCACGGCTAGGGTTCGGGCTTCTGGTCCGTTTAGGTCCCTTGGACGACATAAATAAACAGTGAAAATATATAAATCCGGAGATGGCATTCTAACCCAGCGTGGATCTGTGTTTTGATTTCGTCAGATTACAAGTTAACTGCAGAGTAGCGATTGAGCTAAACACAACAATGTCTTCATTGGAGCAAATAGCAACGCTTCTGGCACAATCTGTGTCTCATACAGAAGCCAAAGCAGGTAAGTTTGCGACGGGGAGGTAGGGGGAGCAGTAGCAGTAGCAGTAGCAGTAGATTCTACTGAATTCCAAATTGGATCAAACTAACTTACGTATAGCTGAACAGTCACTGAGAGCAGGAGAAAATCAACCTGGATTCTCAATTCAGTTGCTACATGTCGTGGCATCCAGTAGTTTTGATGCCAACACTCGTTTGGCAGGAGCTCTGTTTTTTAAAAATTATATCAAGCGCAAATGGACTGATGAAGAGGGAAATTATCTCCTGCCAGCACAAGATGTGGTATCGTTGAAACAAGAGATTATAGGGTTGATGATTACGTTACCTCCTTCTCTACAAGTCCAGATTGGTGATGCAGTTAGTACTATGGCCGACAGTGATTTCCCTGATAGATGGGAGAACCTGGTGCCCGAGTTGGTATCTCGACTGGGAAGTGATATTAAAACCAACAACGGCGTATTGGCAGTAGCCCACTCAATCTTCAAAAGATGGAGACCTTTATTCCGATCAGATGCGTTGTTCAAGGAAATCGCATTAGTATTGAGTCAGTTTTGTGTGCCGTTTCTGGCTGCTTTAAAGGAAACAGATAGTATGATTGAACATGCCAAGGATGATAAAGACAGGCTCAAAGATTTGTTCCAATGTCTACATATACTAGTAAAACTATATTTTGATTTGAATTGTCAAGATATTCCAGAGTTTTTCGAGGATAACCTGGATGCTTGTATGGGCATTTTCCACAAATATCTGGTTTATAGCAATCCAATTCTTGATAGCAATGATGATGATGAGCCTAGTATTGTTGAATTGGTCAAATCAAGCATATGTGAGGTGTTAGAGCTGTATACTCAGAGATATGAAGAAGTATTTGGTAGACTGCTGCCCGGATTTGTCGAGACAACCTGGAATATGTTGACATCGGCTGGATTGGAAACTAAATATGACTTGCTGGTCAGCAAGGCTCTTGGGTTTTTGACTTCTGTGGCCAGAGTACAACAACAAGCAGATAATATATTTGCTAGTGATGAAGTTTTGGAACAGGTTATCAAGAATATCATTGTGCCCAATATGTCATTGAGAACGTGTGATGAAGAACTATTTGAAGATGATCCGATAGAATATACCAGAAGAGACCTGGATGGGTCCGATAATGATACTCGTCGTAGGGCAGCTACTGACTTAGTTCGAGAACTGGCAGAAAAGCTTGAGTCCAAAGTCACTGCTGTGGCTTTAAAATACGTTAATGGCTATCTTGCCACTTATAACTCCAACAAGAGAGAGAACTGGCGAGCAAAGGATACTGCCACTTATTTGTTTTCATCGATTGCAGCAAAGGCCAAGATTACAAGTGCTGGAGTATCGTCGACAAATCTTCTGTTGGATATTGTTGGCTTTTTCGCAGAGAACATTGCTCCTGATCTTATTGTATCTGGAAGTGAAACCCCTGCAATTCTTAAAGTTGATGCCATCAAGTATATTCATACTTTTAGAAACCAGCTTACAAAAGACCAGCTGATTTCGGCATTCCCTTTGTTATCAAGTCTTTTATCTTCAAGTGACCATTACGTCGTTTACACATATGCCGCAGTTACTATCGAGCGGATATTATCCATTCGTAACTCTACTGCAAACGCTTCTCTGATGTTTCAAAAAGCAGACATTGCTCCGGTCTCTAAAGAGTTGCTGACCAATCTTTTCAGACTTATTCGCCATGGAAGCGGATCCCCAGAAAAGCTCGCCGAAAATGAGTTTCTTATGAAGTGTATCATGAGAATTCTTATAACTTCTCAAGATGCTACTGCCCCTTATGCTGATACATTGACAAGTGAATTGGTTGATTTAGTCGTCTCAATCAGTAAAAACCCTTCCAATCCCAAATTCTCCCATTATACTTTCGAAGCAATTGGAGCCATCATCCGATTCGATGGCGCTTTAACTGGTGTGGAGAAGCTGGAAGAGATTATTCTTAAACCGTTTTTACAAATTCTGGGCGAGGATGTCACGGAGTTTGTACCATATGTGTTCCAGGTCCTATCTCAACTACTTAGTATGAACAGATCCACTGATGGGTTGCCTGAAGTTTATCAATCGCTGATTAGACCTCTAATGTCTCCTGCTTTATGGGAATCTCGGGGTAATGTGCCAGCTCTTGTTGGACTTTTAGAAGCCATCCTGACCCGTGGAAGTCAAATCATTATTCAGACAAATTCATTTGAACCTCTTTTAGGAGTTTTCCAAAAGCTTGTTGCATCTAAAGTTAATGACTCGTTTGGATTCGATTTGTTGGAAAAGATCTTTCTTCATATTCCAATCGACTTGGTGACCCCTTACAATCAACAGATTGCAATTATTCTTCTCCAACGTCTCAAAGTTGGCAAAACCGACAAGTACGTTTCGAGATTCTCGAATTTCGTATATTTTCTTTCTGCAGTTGAAAATAGACCTGGTCTAGGTCCTATATTTGCAGTCGATTTCATTGATGGTGCTCAACCTGAACTGTTTGGCCAAATTCTTGAGCAGTTCATTCTTCCATCAACGTTGCAAATCAAAGGATTCGCTGCCCGCAAGGTGGCAGCTGTTGGTCTTACGAAAATTATTATGCAGAACCCAAAATTCATCGAAGGTCCGTATTCTAGTAAATACTTGCCTTCGCTTGAAACACTAATTAAGTTATTGAAAACGGCTGTTGCGGAGCCGTTGACCGATTCCACAGCGTTGGATCTAGAATTGGATCTGGATGAGATCTCATTCGGAGCCACTTTCTCCAAACTGGCTACTACTTCGGTCCACCCTTTTGATCCCGCTCCTAGCATCCTGGAACCCAGAGAGTTTTTTGTTTCTGAGCTTCGTCGTCTTGCCACTCAGTATCATGGACCAGTCTATCAATTGATTGGCCAATTACCTGATGATAGTAAGAAGTATCTAAACCAGCTCGGATTCTCATAAACTATTAAAATTGTATAGATTAAGACATATATGTATATGAGTAAGTGAATTTTGTTCTATAGGTGTTTCCAAAGTCAATTATGAGCTCGACATGTACATAAATTAGATTATAAATAAGCGACTTAATACAAGTATATCTTAGCACCACTTTTTTCGGTAAGAGTCCGTAAAGTTGAGATGGTGTCGTCTAGATCCCACACACTATTCGTTTTGGAGTCCAAGAAAGTGGACTCCACTACTATGGAGCCTATTCGAGATATATCGAAAACATTGTCTTTGATAAGCCTATTCAATCTTCCTGATGTAGACACTGCCACCGCACTCCTATAATTGTTAGATTTCGTTTCAAGAATCTCTCTCAAATATTTTACGTACCGCTTCCTTTTGAGTGCTGTTTCGTCATACTTGATTGGATTCTTTTTGATAAGTTTGATTGCCCCACCCTCTACGGATTTTAAGGCTCTGGTCACTTCACAGACCCGAAGAGCGGAAATCGACAATACCACCACTAGCTTCTCTTTAACATCAGCTTTGAGAACAGGACTGAAATATTTAGACAGAAAGTCTGTTAGATTGTCCAGATCTCGACTCTTATTAAAGTCCGATGTGTCCTTGAACTGCGATTCATGAAGATATAGTTCGTTAAGTTCCACAGTAGATAAATCAGGATTTCTCCTTTTGACTTTGCTAGCAACATAATCGGCAATTAAACTGGGTGACATACTAGCCAGGTGAGTTTTCTGATCAATTATGCTGGATACTTTCTGTTTTTTCTACAAGTGGATGTTAGTATTAGAATCATCCGCCCTGTAGAATATATTCCACCTACCCTATCTTTAAGTTTTTCATTATTTCCCTTTTTATTTTTCTTCGTTTTGCCCTTTGTTCGATCTGGATGAATCGCTATTGCTCTCTTTTCATCATCCGATTCTTCTTGGTCGTCTTCTATATCGTTTGCCTTTCTCTTTTCACGTCTATTTCCATTACTGACTAACGATGGCTCATCATCAGATAACGGCTCCAAAAATTCCCCAGAGTCGACTTCATTATCTGACTCGATATCAAAGTTATATTCCAGATCATCTTCAAGATCATCCGGGTTATTTTTTGCAGTCATTTTGTAGTATAAATATGGATCCGACAATGAGAGTTTGAACATGAATCTTGAAGATCTGCAGTTTTAATATTTTTTCTGAACGCCGCGTATGTGGCCCTGGACCCTGCGTTCTCTGCAGGGTCTACCCGGGGTAATAGTAGCGATCACTGATGTTTGGATGTTCTCATTAGCCATAGCAGTCCATTTATTTGGCAACTTCCGCTTTCTTGATTCGATAAGTTTTGCACGAGGAGATTCCAGAGATTCCAAAGAGATTCCAGAGTGGACAAGTGGAAATTCCACTTACCATTCAATCCCCTTGACTGACATGTTTACGTCTTTCTTCCTATTCTGTTTTTCAACCATGTACAACAAATACTTGAACTGATTATATTATCCTTCTACTCTAACCACTCATCATCAGTCCTACTCAGCTACAATCAATCTGCTGCTATGGACACCCCCACATGTGCCTCCCTGCCCCCACAGTACATAAAGTGATGATGAAATTTCATATTCCGGTGAGCTAAGCTGACTTAGTGACTAGAGGTTTCCTCAATTGAGACTTTTTTTTTTCTTTCTGGTCTACATTCAAATAATTATCATGACATCTAAAGAACTCTTTAAAAGACTCGTAAGGTTTGTTGCTAATGACGGCAAGATCTATTATGGAGATGCAGTTCTCCAGCCAGGCAATAGCGACGCTAGATTAGCTAAAGAGGCGAGAATTATCACTGGCGATATTTTTGGTGATTATAAAATTGAGAACCGAACTCTGATTATTCGTAAACTTCTGGCCCCTCTGGCACCTCAAGATGTTTCAACCGTTCGATGCCTTGGTCTCAATTATCGGAAGCATGCAATTGAAGCTAAGATGCCAATTCCGAAATTCCCGGTTCTCTTCTATAAACCCAAGACAGCCTTAAGTGGACCAGAAGATGACATTGTAATTCCTAGCTCGGCACTATCCAATAACCAGACAGATTATGAATGTGAATTGGTTGTTGTTATTGGTAAGGAATGTAAGGATGTAAGCCCACAAGAGGCTCTTGATTATGTCTTGGGTTACACAGTTGGCAATGATGTATCTCATAGAGACTGGCAACTTAATAGAGGTAGTCAGTGGAATCTGGGGAAAATGTTTGATGGATTTGCTCCATTTGGGCCTGCTATTGTTACTCCCGATGTTACAGGAGCACCAGATACACTTCAAATCTCCACCAAAGTCAATGGAGAGTCTGTTCAAAACGAAACAACTGGCGATATGATTTTCAATGTTCCCAATGCAGTTTCTTTTCTAAGTCAGGGAACCACTTTACTTCCGGGAGATATAATCTTCATGGGTACGCCATCAGGGGTGGGAATGGGCCGTAAGCCAGTTTATTGGCTCAAGAATGGCGATGTAGTGGAAATTGCGTTAAGCAATGTTGGCACCATTGTCAATAGAGTAGTTTATGAACAAAAACCTAAGCTTTGATATAAGTATATAAGAATTATACTAGATACGGACCCTTACACAATACTGAATCAAGAGGGAGGCACGTCTACCTTTAATGGCCATCTTGAATAACCTGATCTTTCGCCGCAACCACTACCAGATAACCGAAACTCTTTATCTTCCGAGTCTTCTCATTGTAATATAATACATCAGTTATTATCTATCCATGGCTTTCTGGCTTCTCAGCTTCTAGCTTCAAGCTCTAGCTTCAAGCTCTAGCTTCATGATACTCTGTAGGGTAACTGTAGATCCAACTTCCCTAGAGCTCACCATTCTAAACGCCGAGTGTGCCAAATGAACTACAAGTAGGCAATTGAATATTCTTCACAGTTCTTCACAGTTTAGAAGAGGGCATTGACACCTCACGTTGATTGCGGCCATGTCTGCCGCATACGATTCCGTCACGTTTGGTAATCCGTTATCATTAAGGGTCGATGAAGGTGTTGGGGCTATGACAATTAGCCCCTGCGGGAGAGACGTAGCTTTAGCATCGTAAGTAGCACGCTTTTTTTTGTTTACTTGTATTCGCTAACACTCCCAGTCGCTCAGGTTTATTCATTGTAGATCTGGATGACCCATTTTCGCCTCCACGATGGTTGCACCATCGAACTTCGTGGGAGGTGGCCGACGTCCAATGGTGTCCTCATGCTTCTAGACCGTATTCAGTGATTTCCACGTCTAATCAGAAAGCGCTGGTATGGAATTTGGCCATGTCTTCTGACTGCGCTGTTGAGCACGTTCTTCATGGACATAAAAGAGCCATCACTGACATCAATTTTCATTCTGTAGAGCCAGACATTATAGCCACTTGTTCCATTGATAGTCGAGTCAACGTATGGGATCTACGAGATCCTTCAAAACCAACCACAACCTTTGCTGATTGGAATGTTGGAGCATCGCAGGTCAAGTGGAATCGGTTGAACCCGTTTGTATTAGCTTCCAGTCATGATAGAAACGTTTACATATGGGATACTAGAAAAGGATCGATTCCTTTACATACAATTAGAGCACATGGAGCCAAGGTCAATTCTATTGATTTCAGTCGTATTTATGAAAGTAAAATCGTCACATGCTCGAATGATCATACCGTTAAAGGATGGGATTATAATGTTAATGATGAAGAAGCCAAATTCACTATCAAAACAGATTTCCCTATATGGAGAGCTCGTCATACCCCTTTTGGTCGAGGATGTGTAATCATGCCATTAAGAGGCGGTAACAATAGTATTTATCTGGCAAATTTACACGATTTAGAAGGTGACCATGATTTGTCGTCCAAGTATGAATTCCGTGGTCACACAGAACCTGTTAAGGAGTTTGTCTGGCGCTCAAGAGGTGGAGATGGCAATATAGATGACCGAGAGTTTCAATTGGTCACCTGGTCTAAAGACCACGATTTGAGATTATGGCCCGTGGACGAGAAAACTCTTGAATCGGTCAACTTCAAGAGAGGGGCGCCTTTGAGTATGAAAATTACTCGTAAAGGAGCAAGATATGAAACATATCATAGCGAACCAAACACCCGCAGCACTCGTATTTATAATAAAGGACTCAGTACGAGCGGTGCTGGTTACCGGGCTCCTTATGGTTTATCTCCAGGTAGTGCGGGGAAAGGAGGTTTGGATTATCTAAATTCTCATAACCATCACGCCGGCCATGGACATCGTCATCATCACCACCACCATCATCATCTTAATAACAATCGAAACAGCCGCAATAGTCGGCCGAGCATGGGTCGAAAGGTACGAAGCGGTTTTATGACTCGAGCTAGTCATAATGCCAATTATTACAACCACAATAACGCCGATCAGAATAACAACTCTCATCTAGATTGGATTGCAGGTGTTCGTATGGGTCGAGCAGCATTTGATCCTGCTTTTGATACTGGCATGAGATCTGATTTTTTTCTTGGTATTGACTCTTCGACTCCTGGAAACTTGGGCGAAGAAGTTAGCATAGTTGGACACAAGTTTCCTAAAGTTCGATTCGAAAAGATCTCTGTCGCAGCTGGAGAATGTACTATTGCTTTGAAAGCCCCATGGGGAATAGCAGAAACAGACTTGGTGTTTGTTAGAATTCATGCTCAGTTTCCTGTTGATTATCCATTTTCTCCTCCAACGTTCAAAGTGGAGGATGATTCCTCGTTCGGTGAAGGCAAGTTCGAGTTCATAAAAGAAGAACTCAAAAAAATATCTGTTTTGTTAGCTAGTCATGGTAGATACTGTTTAGAGGTGTGCCTTCGATTTCTGTTGGGCGAAAAGATTTCTGTAGAGGATTTAGAACGCCAAGAAATGGAAAAAAGTCTGGAAGACGACCAGGGGGAAGTTGGCATTGCTGGCCGGTTTTCATTTGGAGAAGATGGAGAAGAGCTACCAGAGCTGACAAACGATTTCATCTACTCTTCAAATGATGACGATACAGATGACGAAGAGATAGATGCTCATAGGCTGACATTGGAGGACAGAAGGTTATCTAGTGATGATAAGTTTCGAAGTCATAATGGTCGACAAGACAGGGCTGAAGTGGGATTAAAAGTAACTCAACAGATCTCTGAATCATCTAATGTATTGTTTGATAGTACTCCGGTTCCTAAAGGATGTGGAGCAGTTTGGTCTAAAAACGGTGAACTGGTATGCTTTTTCATTGGTGCAGGAATGAAATCTAGCACATCCAAACTGATACCTACTCGCTTCCCTGAAAAGGGACTCAGTCAGATGTTAAGTTTTCGAGATGATAGTGGAGATAGTGACAGTTCATATAGTTTTGAAACTGATTCAGATCTTTCAGATGATGATGGAGTACTAGGGGGTATGGAAGAAGGTGGGAATCAGCATTATTATGGATTATTGGCCACCGGCAAGTTGCGAAACACCTTACGGTTTAGACAACTCTCTGGTCGTGTGAATAGTAGTGGACCGGTATCAAATTCAGGTGGATCTCAAACTGGGTTGCCGGAAAAAATTCACAACGTTGTAAAGATTTACGACTTTAAGCATCTGATCCCGTCTCGGCGAGATATGGCTGCCGAATGCAAGGTTCTTGGGGCTCCTCCAGATGTTCTCGCAAGATGGAATAGGCAAGTAGCCGAAAAGTATGGCTGTCAAGAAATAGCTTATTGCTGGTCATTGATTGAAATGATTTTGGGTACCAACAATAATGATCTTCGTGCGGTCAATCCAGTGGATGGCAACAAGGGCAGTGGTTTGGTATCGCCTTCTTATGTTATCGACTCAACTAAATTACCAGGTTATATGACAAGGTCAACGATAACAGTGAATCAAAAATTCGAATGGGGTCAGCATCCCTTTGGAAAACAATGGCTAGTAAGAGAACTGTTCAAATACTACGAGTTACAAAATAATACTCAAATGTTGGCATACATGTCATGCGTACTATCGGGTAGTAGTACAATTGATTCTCAACACAGTATGCTGCCTTCAGAGAGTGGTGTTGCCAGTACGTTGATGGGCCCGGGTTCGATCAAAAGTCCTTTTGCTCATGACTTATTATCTCGTGAAACGAAGGACGGTAGTGGAGGAGGAGGAGGGGGATATTTTTCGCCAGCTTACTTTTCGACTCATTATAACCGAACGCCTAATGTGGACACACGACACATGAACATGATCAGCGGAGGGTCACCAATATCTGCAACTTCAAGCATGGTATCAGCGTCTCCAGAGAAGCAAATCGGAGGATTCCGTAGTGTGGTTAGTATTCCATCGACCCCTCACTATAAGTCCCATGTACAGTCAAGAGACATGTCTTCGTCAAATTCAAAGATGATGATGCTTTCTAATAGTGCTCATGGAACAGGTAATAATAGTGTCAAGAGTGTGCCTGGTAAATTGACAAGATTGGACAGTGAGAATGATCTCAATCTAGGATTGATTTTCAATCGAAGTGGTCTCAATACTCAATATGGCAGCAGAAATAGTATGGCTGGTAGCGAAAATGGGCATATTGAATCGGAAAACGGAGCTCAGTTACATATGCCTCATGTGAAAGTGGAGATTCTAAGTGCTGAGTTCCTAGATTTTACCGAGCGTCCTGTACAACAAACATTCAACCACCATCAGCATTGGTTAAATAACAAGTCACAAAATAATGTGTCATTGCCAGCCTCTTCACCACAGTCACAATTGTTGGATCCTAACAATACTCATAAATACATGGCTTATAGAGAGCAGTACGCTACTATGCTATATTCATGGGGATTACAAGTGGAGCGATTAGAGATTCTCAAATTTAATTATGCTACTCCTGGTTCTCATCAATCGATTCGACGACCATCCGTGTTTGATAAATTCCATTGCGCCTATATCCAGTTCCGAACAATGCGACATTTGGAAGATTTCGAGCTTGTGAATACCAGCGATATGACGCTGAATCGCAGCTATGCCAAAACTTGTCATTACTGCCGACTACTGATAAAAACAAGATTCTTCCAGTGTATGAACTGTGAACATATTCAGCATGCTGAGTGTGGAGTTGAATGGTTTGTTAATAACGGGCAAAAAGAGTGTCCTAGTGGATGTGGATGTGTTTGCTTGGATTATTTATAAAAATGTGTATTATTATTTATTGAACTATTGAATATTGAAGATATCTGGCCTGCTTTGCTCCATGCAGGGGCCTGGACCCTGCTGAGTATGGCGAGCTTCGTACCCTTGCCCTAAAGGGAAGCCCGGGTAATTAACTTTCATTTCCAAGTTCACCTTCAACTATGGTATTACCAGTAGAGAGACACGATTACGAACCAAGTGTCAAATCATCACAATCAATTCCTTAGTTATTCAAAATGTCACCGCCTTCGGCGACAGAGGATGCAAAGGAACAAGATGATTGGAACAAGATCTTTGCAGGAGGTGGTGCTGGAGCAAGCGTGGAGTCAGCAATTCCGACGGATTTATCAGGAGCAGATCTGGTGAGACCGGACGAGAATGCGATTGATTTTGAAGACGAAGATGAATTAGCCGATGATGACGATGAAATTCAAAAGCAGGAAGCGGAACAGAAACGCCACGAGGCTAGCAAACATGACGGTTCTTCAGGGCGCGACGAATATGATCATGAAGACGAAGACGAGGACGACGAGATCGACTTGCCCGATTTCTTCGCGCATCACCGAGGAGGCAGTCTGAGTATAAATGCCGAAGGCATTAGTCTGGCGGGAGAACTCGATAGTGGTCATGGATTCAATGACAATTGGTTTGACGAGCTATCAGCCGAGGGAGGACGTGGAGAACAGGAGCAAGATGGAAAAGAAGAGGTACAGGAGGTTGCTGCTAGCGAGTCAATAAAGCTGTTGAATGCTGGGTCAGACTTACTACATGATACCGATGCCAAGTTAGAATCGGACCTTATTGAAGAGATTGATACAATCGATGATAAGTCAACTAGTGAACAACTCCTTAAAGCATATTATCCACATTTTAAACCTGGGGCAGTGCTAAAGATGAATACTATATTTGGACCCAAGCCTTCGAAATTGCTCTTACCAAAACCTCGGCAGGTTAAACAGCAATCTGTCTTACCTCTAAGAGCTAGATTAGACATTGAACCAGATCAGAAACGTCTTTTTAGATCGAATCAGTCAATTGAAAATACTGATTATGGTGTCATTAATATTAATACTTCATGGGTTGAACGATCACTAAGAAAGGCTCACCAACGTACAGATAGCTCAGGTGACGATATCGATGCTATTTCTGACAAGATTAGCCAAGAGATTGAATTTGCTGCTGCCGATTGGCATATATTTGAAGAAAGCTCAGAAAGCGAGAAGGAAATAGGGTCTATCAAGGTAGGTAATTCCAGCGAATCCTTGTCACAGCTTGCTAGTAATGGGATCACCAGCACGAGTAATAATAAACTCAAGCCAGCATCAGCGAAACGAATACGTCCCAGAATTGACTACCATTCGGTAGCCATATTTGGCAATGAACTTTACGATTCTGAGGATGAGGAAGCGTTTCTGGAAGGCGCTTATCGACCGCTTCGAAAGAAAACTCGACTTGATATGAATGATTCACATCTGCTTTTTGTCAACGAAAGCCAGTCTCGTAGAATGTATGGTAACTCTTCTGCGATTACATCAGGATTGACCGCCGCGACTGCCAGTTCTACTCTACCTACTACTGACAGCCAACTCCAGTCACGTTACAATATTTCAAACGATAAAGCATACGACATGTTAAAGGAGAATTATCAGTCCAAGGTGCGCACAACCATTGGAGACTTGAGTATTGACCATTCGATGGTGGCTTTGAGATTGCAATCCCCTCACTACAAAGTTAAACTGTCCAAATCTCAAATGAGATCATTCCATCGTCCGTCATTTGTTGTCAAACCAAACACTACGATCCAGTTTTCAAAGATTAAACAACGTAAAAAGAAGAAAGACAAGGGCAAGCATATTACTCAAATCCTCAATAAAACTGGAGACCTCACTCTAGGAGATTCAGCTCATTTCTTCCTTTTAGAATATTGTGAAGAATTTCCCATTGTGCTGTCATGTTTTGGTATGGGCAGTAAACTAATCAACTACTACCGTAAACGTAATATTGAAGACCCAGAAAGACCCAAGTTACCAATTGGTGAGACACATGTACTCGGAGTTCAGGACAAAAGTGCTTTCTGGAATTTCGGTTTTGTTGAACCAGGAACGGTTGTGCCCACTTTGTATAATCGCATGGTCCGGGCACCAATTTTCCAGCATGAGCCTAAGCAGACGGATTTCTTGCTAATCCGTAGCACTGGTGGAGGTGTTGGACAGAAATATTTCCTTCGAACCGTTCAAAATATGTTTGTAGTGGGACAAACTTTCCCAGTAGTTGGAATCCCAGGTCCACATTCTCGTAAAGTAACCACTGCCAGTAAGAACCGTCTTAAAATGGTTGTTTATAGGGTCCTCAACAAGAGTGATCATCAGCGACTTCAAGTTAGGGATATATCGGGACATTTTCCTGATCAGAATGATATGCAGAACCGACAGCGATTAAAGGAGTTTATGGAGTTTCAAAGAAGTGGAGATGATCAGGGCTTTTGGAAAGTGAAAACTGGCGATACATTGCCTCCTGAGGATGCTATTCGATCTATGATTGCACCCGAAGATATTGTTCTTTTAGAGTCAATGCAAGTGGGACAACAGCATTTAGAAGATGCTGGTTATGGTAAGACGGTTGAAGATGATCAAGAAGATGCCGATGGCATGAGTATTGAAGAGCAACTGGCGCCATGGAATGTCTCGCGCAACTTCATTAATGCCACTCAAGGCAAAGCTATGTTGCAATTACATGGCGAAGGTGATCCATCTGGTCGTGGAGAAGGATTCAGCTTTCTTCGAACGTCAATGAAGGGAGGTTTCAAGGCCATGGGCGAGTCAGTAAATGATAAGCTAGAAAAATCGTCAAAACTCGGCGGGCACAGTTATAACGTAGCATTGCAGCAAAAGGCATATAATGAGGAGATCAAGCGAATCTGGAATACCCAACAAAAGAGTCTTTCGGTTACTGATGTTGGCGAACTTGGATGGGATGAGGCAGAGCATAACCGAGACAATCCTCCTGAAATTGTTGGTGGTGAGTCTTCTGCCAACACCCCGGCTGGGTACGATAAAGATGATGATGAGATGTCGTTGTTTTCCCATAATAGTACTTCAAACCACCAACAGAACAAAGTGCTCAAAATAACTCGGCTTGTCAAAGACGAATATGGCGTTCTCCAGCAGAAGGTCGAAGTAGTTCGTGATCCAAACGTTATACGAGCTTATATCAAGCGACGTCAAATGGTCGAAGATTCTCAATTAGCGTAAGTTGTGCTGCTACCTTGGTGGATCTCGAGTTCCTTTACTAACAAAATGAAAAATTACAGGGCCGATGATATAAGGGTAACAAATGATGAAGAACAGAACAAGCGTCACAGGAAAATTCTTGAAGACGAAGTTGCCCGTTTACGTCGTAACCTCGATCGACGCAACGCACGTAAAGCACAGAAAGGTGACCCTTCAGGAAAAGGGATTGGGCGAGGCAAATCGACCACGAGAAAATGTGCCACTTGTGGTGCTGTTGGCCATATCAGGACAAAGTAAGTTTGACTGCTGTCTACCGCTGGGTTTTTGACGATATACTAACTTATGTTTTTTTCAGCAAATCGTGTCCCAGGTATAACGAGGTGTTTGGAAATGTTGCCAATCCTAGTACTAGTGGAGCAGCGACTCCAACTTCAGGATAAAGGAAACAAAAAACCATATTTATTTATAAATTATATATCTAATAATGCAGTGTACAGTAGAAGTTTTATTTGTTGGCATGTTTATCTGAATTCTCAAATTCAATAGACAATTTACCTCTTTTATTCTTATTCCTCTTCTTTTGCTTCTTGCTCAACTTTGTATTTTCAACATCCGACTCTGCTTCCGAGAAATCAGTATCCGAAACAGCATCTCCGTTATCATTGGCTCCTAGTCTTTTCTTCATTGTGTCTGGTTTTTCAACATCTTCTGGTACAAGTACACAGCAGTTGAGTCTGTCACCAGTATTATAAACAGCTACTTGATCTCGAAGAGAGAGGTCCCAGACAACCAGTTTGCCATCCGATGATACTGATGCCATATAATCTTTGTCATTTTGTTTATGATGATAAAAATTGAAATGCTTTACTCGAGTACCGTGACCAACGAGTTCAAATGTGTTTTGTTCGCTGTCAATGTCGTTGTCAATAAGATCAGATACCAGAGTAAACACAATCTTACCATCATTATGACAAGTGACAACATACTGGTTATCATCTTTTGTTTTGTAAATCTCCATATGCTGAAGACTAGAAGTAAACGACTTTTCTGCCACCTTTTCAGCAAGACTAGTGTAAATCTCAAGCCGGCGATCATAACCAATAATATAGTGATTACCATCAACAGTCCAAGTAACCTTTAGCCCGACACCAGCTAGCTTGACTATACTCGCCTTGCGAGCTGTCATAAGATTCCATAATCTTAGGGTTTTGTCATCGCCAACACTAAGACCAAGTTTACCAGATGGGTGAACTGATAGGTCATTAACGGTGCCCTTATGCCCCTTCAATTCGCCGAGAACCTCCCAATCCTTACATCTCCATATACAGATATTACCATCACCAGCACCACTGAATAACCACCTGGACTCAAAGAACTCTAACACTGTGACACTACCATTGTGATGTAATAAGGTTCCTAGCTCCTTACGCTTTTGAAGATCGTAGATACGAATGTGTTCGTCATTCGACCCACTAACGAGGTATCGTTTCGATTGAGCCAGACATCTTATCGATTGAGTATGAGGAGTGAAATGAAAGATAGGGTTAAATACTTCAGCATCTTCAAGTAGACTTAATGACACGCAAAGGAGATTATGCTCATAGGATCCAGTGATGATTCGGAAAGTAGGTGGGAGTGGCGGGATAGTTTTGGTAGGAACAGTAACATCTGAGGACGTACTTTTCTTTTCTGCTTTGAGCTTGCTTTGAGCTATAATGGATTTCTTTGAATTAGCCATACTGACTTGGCAATTTATTGAATAAAATATTAGTAGGATATATATATAAATTTATTAAGATCTGATGTGAAAAAATATATTCCCTACCCTTATCTGGACACCCTTGCCCATATCTAAATGATTGATCTGGAAATCAGTAAACAAGAGTGATTCGTGAACCTGAAATATCGGTCAACCAATCGGTGATAATATCTTTTGCTTTAGAAATATTCACGGATCTACTACTGTTGTCGCTAGTAATGGTGCGCCAATTGCATTGCATTTGATCATCACCTACATAATTATGGATCCCATAATTCTAGTGGTAGAGAAGGATTTAATCAATTATACGACCTGATCAAAATTTCTATGTTAACAACCATAAGCTTAACCAACTTTTAAAGTGATGTAACAAAATAAAGTCGAACCAAATATGTGACTTGATTAATAAGAGATCTAAACTTCTGATAATAAGAGATCTAAACTTCTGAAGCTATATTAATATACTCAAATAATGCTTTGTCCGTATAAAATTAAAGTTTACATTAAGAAATGTAAAGGTGATTCTGATGTGAGAGAGTCAGCCAAACGAGACTGTGATTATTACCGCCAACAGTACGATGATTATTACCGACAACATCGTACTGTTGGCGGTAACCAGCTGCGGAAATGTCGTGAATACCCCGCATTCTGAAATGTAGGTAACTTCTGGGTTCATAGATGCGGTACAAATAAAGCTTCAAAGATTAACCAAGTGGATGTGATATGGATGTGATATTTGAAAGGAGAATTGTGAATTGCAATCAAATAATTACATCTATCCCACTATTGCGCCTGTAAATGTGAAAATCACTTTACCATCTCAAAACTTGTCTTCTCCTTCGTAATTACTATAGTTCGCACCTTGCCAGCTTCCTTTTTTGTATCTTTGCGATCAATTACTATTTCGCTTCCGTTTCATAAAAACATGATCCCTCATTTACCAGCGGTGAATGCCCGAGCAGGTTTCCTGACGTATAATCAGCAGCTGCTGATGCAGGATCTGCATCAGCCTCTGTGCTATTCAATGCTGCCCAGAGATTTCAGTGGTCGATGGTGCGGCATTGCAGAGGGAGAAGTGGCAGCAACGAAATCCACCTCGTGTGACTTAACGAGGGATAAGGGCAAACACATAACGATCGTGAGGAAATTTTTTTTCTTTCAAGAACTTTTTAGTTTTTTTTTTGCAAGCACCTTTGCTAAAACGTCTTTTACAAAAACACTACAGAGGTTTCATAAACCAACAAATCAGTCTACAGCAAAGTCAGAAGATTTTGTCGAAATTTTTTCTATAGAAACTTGTTCTCAGCCACTCGATAACTGTGTACTGTAGTTTGTTCAGGAGACGGATTGTTTTCTTGTTTAAATTTGACGGTATATCGAATATCTTTCTTCGAAGGTGGTTTTTAAATCTTTTTATTGCAAAGTCATTTGAACTTTGACAAATTTTTTTTTATTTCGGATCCGAGTAGGGCCAGTTTTTTTTCCTGTCAAAGTCTAGGAAAATCGACTCTGGTGAGCCCTATTTAGATTTTTGTTGCAGTCTAGAAAACAGACTTTTTTTCCCTCGTATGACCAAGGAGGATCTCTTACGTGTCTCTCGTCCTGCTAAACCCAGATAACACGACTTACACCCAAAAGTCACACCCACCCACCACACTTGTTCACCTCTTTTCCAGTCTAGTGTCTGGTATTTTTTTGCATTGTGCTGTCCTAGCCTGATTACCTTCGATCCCCCTCTCGTTGGTAAGTTAGGCAGGTTCAACTGCTTTAGGACGGACGAGCAACTGAGATCATCATCATCATATCTCTATCTTTTCTAATACTTGGAAAACAATGATCATTGACCCTGTCAACAACGTATCTAAATACGTTAATCATGAAATCTCGGTCAATCTAGATTCTGTTGACTCGTTTGAGGGCCCTGAGAAGCTCTTGGAAATCTGGTTTGCTCCTGATGAAGAATCACTTCCATCAGGAATGCCTCAACGTGGTTTGAGGGATATCCCTCGATCGATTTGGGAAGAGATACTTGACATTGTCCAATGTAAGGTTCTGTCGATCGTGTCGACTGCACATATGGATGCGTTTGTGCTTTCAGAATCCAGTTTGTTTGTATTTGCTAACAAGGTCATTCTTAAGACTTGTGGAACAACCACTTTGCTTGTTGGCCTGGCTCCGTTGTTGGATGCCGTTAGTGAATACGCAGGTTTTCCTAAAGATCAACAGCCTTGGCGGGTTTTTTACTCTCGTAGAAGTTTCATGTTTCCTGACCGCCAAAAACATCCTCATAAGTCATGGAAGGATGAAGTGGCATGGCTTGATAACAAATTTGTCAATGGGTCTTGTTATGTCATTGGTGATGTTCAGAAGGATCACTGGTATTTGTATCTGGCAGGACCTTTGCAAGAAGTTGGTGGTGGTCACACCATCGAGTCGTTTTCCGATGAGACTCTGGAGATTCTCATGACTGATCTTAATCCAGTACATGCTAATCAATTCTGTTCAGATAGAATCCCAGGGGTCGAGTCTCATCACATGTCAACCGTTGGAGCTCCTGCTGATGATGATGACCCGGGTCATAACCAGGGTAACACTGTAACCAAGCTAACTGGAATTGATCAGATCTATCCTACACTCAAGCAGACTGTTGATTCGTTTTGTTTCACTCCTTGTGGCTATTCATGCAATGGTGTAGTAAACCAGGGAAACTACTTTACTATCCATGTTACACCTGAACAACACTGTTCATATGCAAGTTTCGAGACAAATGTTCCTTCGGCTAAATACGGAATGACAAATGGCGATGTCATTGAAAAAGTAGTGAATATTTTCCGTCCAGGAAGATTTACAACTACTTATATCCAGTCTATAAGTGATCAGGAAGAGCAAGACAAATTGAGTTTCAACTGTTTACCATCCAAATTGAATGGTTACAAGCGTACAGAACGGATTTTGTACGAATTAGGAGACTACTCGCTTGTGTTTATCACTTTTGAAGCCAATCGTGCTATGAAATAAGGGGATTTCAATGCCGATTGTTCTTTAAAGTTAACCAAACCAGCTCGTAAAGACTTTATGTCTATGATTATAATTATACTTATACTTATATATACTATAATAATAACTTCTGATATACGTCAATTATAACTCTTATATCATGAATCTATATAGGTGATATATAAGGTGCAGCCGTACAGCCTATTTTTCATAATCTCACCGTCATACTTGCTTCAAGATCCATATTCATTACTGTTGGTCAGTAAGAAAGAATTCATTGACTGGCATTGACTACTTTGTTCCATTCTTGGTGAATCAAACAAAGTCAATTTATATAAGTTTTCAATTTATACTTTTCTAGATTAACATGGCCAGATTCGGTGCTGCCATCAAGTATGTATACAAGTTTCAAACTGCTAGATGTTCAATACTAACTGTTCAGACCGGCATTTGGTGATTACAGGTCTACGTTAGGGGACGAAGTATCTCTCTCATACTTGACAGGCCTTCCAGATGTATCTCAAATCTCAAGCCCCAGTTTGACAGTGATATTCAAGGGCCTGTTAAAAAGAGACTCAACGACGAAGGAAAAAGCATTATCTGAGCTGCTAGATCTATTTGAAAAAAGTGAATCAGCAAATGATGTCGTGAATGATTCCCACTTACAGAGGTGCTGGGTTTTGATGTACTCGAAGTTGTCCATTGATATCTCTATAATAGTTCGATCGCTGGCTCATAGAATGCAAGGTGCATTTTGTAAATTACTTGGTAAGCAATCAACCAGACATTTAAAAGATACAATTTCTCCCTGGATAGCAGGTACTTTTGATACCGATAGATCAGTTGCATTATCTGCTCAACAAGCACTGGACCAGGTGTTCCCTGGCCTTGAAAAGCAGCAAGCCATTTTCCGGATCTTTGAAGAAACTTTGTTAGATTTTGCGTCAAATACTCTGAAAAATGAAACTGCCAATTCACTGAGTGATGAGCGATACGTTTCTGTTGATGATTCACAAGCAAAATATTTCCGCATAATAAGGAGTTGCATCTCCATTCTGTCAAAGTTAGTTGATAGAAGGTTTGGCATAGAGACAGAGGTCAGTCAATCAGAAGATATCACGGAAAAGTATCTTGATATAATTGGATACTCCAAGTTATGGAAATTTGCATATTCTTCTGATTTGGCAGTCTCCAGAGCTGTCTTTGAGCTCACTGGGGTTCTAGTAAAGGACAAGTCAAAAGCTCATGAGCTGATTGAGCCGTCACTCGAACTAATCGCATCTAATGTCATCTATAAATCATTGAAATCAAGTCAGCAGCTTGTAGCCACCTATCTGCTTCAGGCACTCATTGCATTAACTAGAAAATATCCCACCGTATGGCACCTTGCCAATTCAAAAAAGTCAAGCTCGTTTTCCGTTTTGTGTGAATTTGTACAGCACGGTAGTCGGAAATCTAGCATCTATTATTGGCCATCTCTATTGGCTCTACTGACGGCACTACCAGATGATATTTCTCCATATCATAGTAAAGACCATCGAGATCTGGTTCTGTCTGCTCTAGCTAAGGGGGTTCAAAAAGAACCGATATTATCAAAACATGCTGCTTGGGGTGCGTACCTAACTGTGGTCGAGAAATCTGTTCTAGGTAGTGATAATGTCATCAAGCAAGCTTTGGCACAACTGTTTGATGATTTGGTTATTGTTGATAGGCCTACAAGACTGTCTCCCGAACTTATTCAAGTCATTGGTAAAAAACTATGTAGTTTTGCGTCCTTGGACTGGAATATTCTAGCCGAGTCACTGAATGCTGTCATCGAAGAGATCCTGAAACGTAATAGTGGCGACTCGCTGAAAAACTTGATACTTCTCTTGAGAAATCCTGTTCTTGATCCTCACCATAAAGTCAACTTCTCTGCCCTTATTACTGACCATATACTAGTGTTTCTCGAGAAATTGAAGAGCGGGCTAGATGTTTTTGAGATTCATATCATCCAGATATTTCTAAGTTCATTTGAAAGTGTGCTATTTCCGAATGTTAATCTTTCTACAAGACTGTACTCTTTCATTGCTGATAGCTTCCCAGCGTTTATTGTTTCTGACGCTAACCAGGACTTGGTTATAATTCTTCAACTGTATGCAAAACATGATACTGCTTTGCGAAATGATAATCTGTTACCGCCTATTCAAGCAAGTGTCGAAAAGGCTTTCACAGCAATTATCAAATCTTCATATGAGGACAAGAAGTTGACATATCTTTTGGCGCTTCTCAAGTCTTATCGGACTTTAAATGGTATAATAACACCCTTAGAACCTCTTTCTCAACACCTCCGGTATCTTCTGTATGTATCTGACAAACCAGAAAATCAAACCGATGCATTTTGGGATTCGATCTTGCATTGTATATGTTCCCATGGAGTATTTATTAGTGAAGAAACGGCTGTCGATGCTTTGAATTTCTTTGCAACCACCGACTTTCCTGTCAACGAAAGGGCAATTTGGATATTTGAGCAGATTCTTACGATAGACAGTGATTATTTTACAAGCTTCATATCCACCCCAAATGGCAAAGAGTTTGTCTCCTATTTATGGACTATTGAGCCCAAAGAATCTGTTGAAAAATTGCTCCACACTATTGAAACCCCTTCAACTGGTAATTTTGATACCTTGTGCAACCTCTTGCTTGAAGAAGTACAGAACAATTCGGTTATTGGAAACATTCCTTTATTGATTGAACGTGGGGAACGACTGCTTGCAAGTGTCGAATCTAATGAACAAACAAGTTGCTTACAGAAGCTTCTTTTTATTGACTCGAATATCCATGAGGCATTCCTTACAAAAGTTTTCAAATATAAGGTCAGCTCGGATTTAGCTGTTGCTGATGCCCTAGATGGAGGGGTGTTGCTCATTGATGGTAATGAGAGGGAGAGTGATGGCGATCAGAATCGGGATTCGTTATTCCAGTTGTCATCTATTGCTATTTTTTCCAGAACTCTTGTGCTTAATAACAGAGACCTGTTCTCATCGCTATCTCCCTTGATTGTAGAAAACATCAGTCTATTCTTGGGTTATACAGCTGAGATTGTTTCTTCGTCAGTTTTCTGTGGGGATATTAATGTATCTGAAGCTGAGGTAGGATCAATTCCAGTTCAGTTCACGGATGATGTCTCTGAATATATTTCTACATTATTCAAAGACTATAGCGCACTTGAGTTTGTCAGCGCTATTGAGAATTCTAACAAGGAGCCATCATCATCACTTCTTAATAGGCTGGTTTCTAGTTTATGGAATTTTTCCACCACTTTGGATACAAAAGCATACTTCTCTAGTCGTTTGCTAGCAAGAATTCTCGATATTGTTCTTTCAAAAACACCTGATTCAGAGGTAGAATCGCTTATAGCCAGATTTAGACCCCTGTTCAGATTGAGTCAATTAGGAGCCACTGCGTTATTTCATGGTTTGAAAAAGTATCTTGCACAATCGTCGGCTCTGGCAAATCAACGAAATCAATTCTCGAGTGATTTGATAGGACTGGACGCCGCAAAGTTGGACAGAGTAGGGCTCAGAACCCTGATATACCTGAATATGCTTTTGGATATGCCTCCAGGTGAACTGAGCCATGAACCAATTCCATTAAATCGCCTTGTAATGTTTCTGCGTCCTCTTTTTGCATGGCACAGTTCTAATGGTTTTGATCCAAGTTTCCTAAGACCCAGAGTTGAATTGACGAAGCTTCTTACAAATGTTGTCAGTTTTTATACAACTCTGCCTGTATCAGTTTGGGAGTCATGTGTAGAAGTTCTGGAACAGAATTTTATTTCTTTGAATGAATCACTTCCCCTAAAATACTTCACGCTTCGATATTTGATAGCTCTTCAAAAGCTTGTACCGACAACCGCAGATTTAGCCGAGGTGTGGGAAGACAGATCTGATGGAATCTATGAAGAGCTATTTGACCTGCTATATAGTGCAGAGGCAAGTGCTAGTCAGCCAGAGATCTTGGCCAATCTTCAGTTGAAGAAAGCAGTGTTATCAGCTCCCACTACAACACTGGATTATAGCAAACTTTACAGTCTGCTGTTTGTCCCAAGTAGTGATATTCAAAGGACTGCATTTATTCTTCTCAACAAACATATTCCTCTGCTACAAGAAGAGAAGTCCATTGAATATGCGCTTCAGAGATCACATGTATCAAACGACGACGACGAAGCTTCTGATAGCGTTTTCATAATATCCAAACAATTATTATCAGTAGTAAAATCCGTACCGACTGTGGACTCAACTGACTATTCAATGACTGGTTATCTCTGGGCGTGGCAGCTTATTTATGACCATTTCCAGAACGCCTCTTATGATTTGAGGAGAGAATATATTAAACAACTTAAAGCAGACTCTAATAATGTTGTCGACTCGTTACTAGATTTAATATCTGACTATATTGTGGATGGAAGTTTGAGTAAGAGTGCCGAAAAGAGCAAAGAATTGGACAACATTGAGGCGTATGATGGTACTGTTGTTGGAGAGGTCGATGAAGAGGTGGATCTGCTCCTGTTTCGGAGCTATTTCAATGTGTTGCAGCATACTGGTTCATTGGCTAAAAGCTGGTTTCTGAGCACTAAAAAGCGCAGCGTCATTCTCGCTGTTGAGAAGTTCACCGAGAAATATGTCTCACCAATGATTATCAGACGGGAACTGAACAACGTTGAATCGAGCCTCGAGAACGCGAACAGTAGTATCAACGATGATACAATGAGTGTGAAAGTAGTCCGTTCCACTAGTGAAGTGAAAGCATATTATACCACCGATGATCAAACAATGGAAATTGCCATCAAGGTTCCTATTTTATATCCGCTACGTGATTTACAGGTAGAAGGTATCAAAAGAATAGGTGTCCGGGAAAAGCAATGGAGAGCATGGCTATTAGCATCTCAGGCAATTGGTACAGCTCAGAATGGCTCAATTATCGATTCCCTTGAACTGTTTAAAAGAAACGTGTCGATGCATTTCGAAGGCATTGATGAGTGTGCCATTTGTTATTCAATTTTGCATGAGGACCATTCTTTACCTAACAAGACATGCACTACTTGTAAGAAGAAATTCCACGCTGACTGTTTGTACAAATGGTTCAAGAGTGCTGGTTCTAGCAGTTGTCCTTTATGTAGAACTACATTTAGTTTTCGCCATGGTCTAAATTAGAGCAATATATATGACCTATTGTATAATTAATTATATGTTCTCTATACTTGTACTACTTCTCTTGTGCACAGGAAATGTCTATCATAACTTGTAACAGGTCAAGTTGATATGATTATACATAATGGACTATGCGCTAGTTATTTGCCGCCATAAGGTTCAAGGAAATGCAAATATACAGAAATATAGTGAGATGAAACGAGCAAAACGGTTGATAATCGTGAACTTATACACAATTAATAAGCGCCGCACAGACGCCGCATTATACACGGCAACATTTAGCCGTACACACCTGAATTTTTCAATTCGAGGTCTTCACTTCACCAAATTACAGTCGAGGGTCGTGATAATCGAAGAGATCCGCCATTTCACCCGCCATGTTCAGGCCATTAAGACCGTTTCAGTCTTTAAAGACTGGAGCATATCCACTGAATTATGCTTCTGCTATAATCCGAGGATTCCACTCGTCGTCTGGTCTACAGGTCAAACAGAAATATCTCAAGAAGATCCGAAGAATTCAGAAGCATTTTGCTAGTGAAATGATGAAACCAAAACCAGTATTTGTTGATCCAATTCTAGGCCGACCGGGTGTCGGGTTTTTAGAGCGTATCAAAGCTCGTCTTTCCGAGCCATTTGCTCAGATCGAAGCTTTAGATGCAAAGGAATCATCGAATCTACTCTATGGTGCTGAACAAGCGGCTTTACAGAAATCAGCTCGAGAATCGCGAGAGGCCATCTTGTCAGAAGAAGCGCATAAACGTAGCGCTGTGGAACGTATTATTAGCATGGAAAACTCTTCCCCAGTCCAAGCCAAGAAATTGGCGGTAAGCTTTGCTGTTAAAGATTTTGCTCGATTCGAGGGAGATACTGGATCAAGTGAAGTACAGGCAGCAGTCTGGACCATTCGCATTAACTATTTGACAAATCATTTAAAGGAAAACAAACAGGATTTGAAGGGTCTTCGTCAATTGCAGCAGCTTGTTCACAATCGTCAGGGGATTCTCAAATATCTCAAACGTAAAGATCCTGAACGATATTTTTGGACCATTGAAAAGTTAGGGTTATCAGATAGAGCTGTGACCGAGGAGTTTCATATGTCTCGTAAATATTTCCATCAAATTCAATTCTTTGGTGACAAGACTCTACCACTGAAGAGAACTAAAAAGGATACTAGAGAACAGAAGAAACTCGAAGCTATGCGTAAGAAGGCTCGTAGATTCTTGAGTCAGCAAAAGAAATAAAATCAATTCTGTAAATATTAATATTTTTTTTATGTACATCAAGATTCTAAAAACCTTTTTACTGGTCCTCCTACATGTTCAACGTCCAATAGAAATGTATCATGACCGAATAAACTGATATCATTTCCAAGTTCTAAATGCTCTATAAGTTCGGGAGTAGGACTAGACTTGCGTAGTACCTCTGCGATTTCTCTTTGTTGCCAAGCAGGAAACAGTATATCCGAAGCCACTCCAATAACTAGAGTAGGAATGTGAGACATTGCTTTCATGCCCAATATAAGATCGTCCTGGCCAGTAACTTCAGCAGCTTCACGAGGTTGTTCCTCATAAGGAGTGTCAGGTAGACTACATTGAGCATTTGCGCCTCCGGACGAGGGGTCGTTATCATCTAAAGTATTATTTGCACGGGTCAAGGAAGTTCTGTCGACGTTCCCTTTACCAAGATCAAACAGATCCATAGCCTTTGAAACATATAACAAGGAGTTGGCGTCATATTCAAGACAGAACTTTTCTCCTTGGTGATCCAGATAGGTCTCGATCAGGAAATCAGGGCATAATGCAGGAGATTTGGAAGGGTCGGCTCTATCACGGCCAAATCTGTTCTCCCACTCGGGACCAGACCTATATGTAATTGTAGCAATTTCTCTAGCTAGTTTCATTCCAACATGAGGAGGTATTGAATCGTAGTAAAATCCTCTTTTCCAATTAGGGTCTGCCATAAGAACTTGACGTTGTGCATGTCTCAGAGCAATGGAGCTTGGGTGAGATCTTGCGCAACCAGAAATCGATATCACTCGTCCAACGACATGTGGAAATTCATTGGCCAATGCTAATGACTGCATACCACCCATTGACGAACCAACTGATGCATACAACTTGGAGATTCCTAAATGCTCAGTGATCAAACGATGTTGAGCACGAGTCATGTCATTGACACTTAGAATCGGGAATCTTGTAGCATATCTATTGCCATCTGCTGGATCTATAGATGATGGGCCAGTAGATCCATAACAACCACCAAGCACATTGGTGCATATCACAAAATATTTATCAGTGTCTATGCTTAAACCAGGGCCTATGAAACTTTCCCACCACCCTGGCTTGGTGTTTTTCGCATGTGATTTGGCATGTGAGGATGCCGATAGCCCAGTATGAAGAAGAATGGCATTTGATCGGTCCGAGTTCAGGGTGCCCCACGTTTCATAGGCAATATCAAACTCCTTGAGAGTACCACCATAGTCAAGGTCCAGTCGTTTTGGACTATGGAAGATATTGTATCCAGAAACCACTTTAGAATACGAAGGCTCGGGCCCGAATTCGTACGAGTTGGACCTTTTTTCTAATTTGTCCAAGCATGGGAAAGCCATTTGGGGATTCGATGACGAAGAAGACGATGATGATGATGCCGTTGTGGTAGAGTTGAATCTCCCTCTACTGCATCTTGGTAGCCTATTGATGTCCACTGGCCGCTGCTGCCAACAATTACGAACCCAGGATGATTTTGCTCCTGAACTGCACAGCCCATCGGCTAATAAAGTTAACCGTCCTAATCCTGGACCCATTTTGTTTTCGACTGTCAGTCTCCTTGGTACATGTGAGAAATTGGCAGAATATGACAAATTCCAGGTTCACGGGATGATCCTGTGGGTCATGCGCGGCTGAGAAGCAGGGTCCACGGAGGGGTATCCACGGTTTAGAGAGGTAAGAGAAAACAAACAAAAACAAACAAACATCAATGTCATTAATATATATACAATGCAAAGGGGGAGTCATCAGATGGTTGTCAATGGCGACGACGATGACTTGACAAATCGAAAGATATCGACACATGCAGCAGGAGTGACACCCTGGATTCGACGAGCCTGGCCGAGAGTTTCAGGACGAATCTTTTCTAGCAAAAACCTTGACTCATTGGAAAGAGACATGAGTTTGGAATAGTCCATGTCTCTTGGAATTTGCAACTGCTCATCAGCTTGTAAAGAGCGGATCATTGATAGCTCGCGGCTGATATAAGGGTGGTATTTGGAGTCTATTTCAACCTGCTTGAGAACTTTGGGGGAGATTTCAGATAGCTCGGGAATAGCCTGGATCATATCACTACCTTCAAGATCTCGGACACGTAATAATTCCAGTCCAGTACGTTTATGAGGGTCTGATCCCCATTTGAATGGCTTGGAGATCTTTTCCGACCATGCTCGGTGAGTATGACTCTGTGATGACAATAATTTCTTTGCATGATCATATTGTTGTTTGTCATTGACAAAACGATTCCATCGTTGGTCACTTACCACTCCTAGAGACCGGCCGACTTCTGTAAGTCGTAGATCAGCATTATCGGACCGAACAGTGAACCTAAATTCTGATCGAGAAGTAAACATACGGTATGGCTCTTCGACGCCCATTGTGACTAAATCGTCGATAAGTACTCCAATATATCCTTGATTTCTTTTAATCATAAATGGCTCACGGTTGGTGGCAGCTCGACCGGCATTTATACCAGCAATAATACCCTGAGACGCGGCCTCTTCGTAACCAGTAGTACCATTAATCTGACCAGCAAGGTATAATCCGTTGATTCTTTTCGTTTCAAGACTGGGCCGTAATTCCCTAGGGTCTACGTAATCGTATTCGACTCCGTAGCCTGGCTGTAACATATTTACATTTTCAAGACCTTTTATGGTTCTTAGCATTTCAAACTGGATTTCAGGTGGCATTGATACACTGATACCGTTTGGGTAAACAATGTTACTATCTAGCCCTTCAGGTTCCAGCCACACTTGATGCGTCTGTTTATCACTAAATTTAATGACCTTACTCTCAATAGAGGGGCAGTATCGGGGACCTTTGACAGTCTCTCTAATATGGACTGATTTGTCGAGATTATTTCGAAGAATTTCATGGGTTTTTTCCGTTGTATGAGTCAAATGACAAACTCGTTGATCATTGGCTAATACGATGCTATCATTCATGAAACTAAAAGGCGTTGGATATTCGTCACCTGGCTGGACACGAAGACCTGTGTAATCAATAGATGAGTGTTCCAAGCGAGGGGGAGTTCCAGTCTTGAGACGGCCCATTTGGAATCCTGCCGATTTCAGTGTCTTACTCAAACCAAAGGTAGCCTCTTCGCCAATACGGCCTGCTGGATATACAGTCAGTCCAATGTGGATCTCACCAGACAAAAACGTACCAGTGGTGATAACTACTTTTGGAACTGATATAATTTGACCGTCTTCCAGAATCACACCACAAACAGTTGGACTAGTTGTAGTAGTGGTGCCTTGTTTGGGTTCGTAATCAATAATAACATCCTTTACAGATCCTTGGATTATGTCAAGATTTTCTCGATAGTTTTCCAGTTCCTTTTGCATTTCCCGCTGATATATTTTCCGATCTATCTGTGCTCGAGGTCCCCAAACGGCAGGACCTTTGGACTTGTTTAAAGTCTGGAAACAAATGCCTGCTTTGTCGACTATTCTCGGAGATACCCCATCTAAAGCATCGATTTCTCTCATAAGAATGCCTTTGCCAATACCACCAAAGCTTGGATTACAAGAACAGACGCCTATATTTGATAACTTGGGAGTTACGAGCACAGTTTTAGCTCCCGTTCTAGACGCAGCAGCACAAGCTTCAGAGCCAGCATGGCCTCCCCCGATTACCAGTACGTCATGACGAGGAGCATTCTGAAGTTGATATTGCAGCGACGAGTTGAGCGAGATGCTTCGAGAACACTTGGGTCCAAAAGAAGTCTTGCTGACGACTCTCTTTGAACAGACAAACATTCCACTCATAGATATCAATCCTAATGGATTTTAATGATGCTGATGGATCTTACTGATGGATCAGTGCTAGTAATTTTAGGCACCCAAATTTCATATTCCTTACCCTGTGAGTCACGTGCCCATCCAATTATAAGTGAAATATTCTGGATATCTTGTAAGGGCTTATCCTGATCAAGCTTCCAATGTATCTCAGACTGGCATTGAGGGTCTCGTAGAAACAGCTTGCACAATATATTATCAGTTCTGCTAAAGATAAAAAAAGACATGATCATGTGAAAGTAGAGTGCATGCCAATGCTTAGTGAGGATAGTGGAGACAGTTGTGGAGATCCGGAAACTGTTGTGTAATGCTTCTCTTACCAAGTCTCTTACCAAGTCTCTTAACAATTCTCTCAACTTTGAGTACAACCTACCACAAGTCAACTTTGTTCATCATGTAAATAGATAATATCTCCAGCTCAGCTTCTCAAATATAATACATACGCCTTCCCCTGAATCTGCTTAATGACGTACCGCCGCACATGGCATCACTCGAAGCAAAATAGCCAATCAGTAAACTTTATCTGTCTATAAACAAAGCGTATTCCAAAGACCCCCAGTCTTTGGTTTGTATCTAGTTCAAACTGTCGTTCCCACTTGATTCCCAGTCTAAAATGGCTCACGAGTTATATAAACTGGAGCCCAAGGTGAAACGGCCCGCGCTTTACCACTCGGCCAGCGGAGCTAGCACTCCTATCCCACTGCCCGATCAGTATAACCAACCTGCTCACAAGTATCCTGGCTTAGATACCGAGCAATCGTCTACTGGAGTTATCTGGACCACTGAACAAGCTACTTTGAAAGGGTTCACGCCCGATGACCCGACACACTCATGGAGTAACCTGGGCCAAGGAGCCCCCGAAGTAGGTCATATTGAAGGGTGTATGGAGAAACCCAACACCATTGATGTCAATGAGAGCACACGTGAATATGCTAGTACTGCAGGAGTTAAGGGACTTCGAGAGGCAGTTGCAAACATGTATAACGAACACTATCGTAAAGGATATGAGAGTCAATATACCTATGAGAATGTTTGTATTGTGCCTGGTGGGCGTGCAGGCCTGATCCGTATCGCTGCTATTCTGAGAGATTGTTATCTATCATTCTTTTTCCCAGACTATACTGCCTACTCGGAAATGCTGGCACTTTTCAAGAATTTCGCTCCTATCCCTGTTCCTTTGGATGATAGCGACAACTACGAGGTCCATCTCGATATTATCAAGAGCGAACTGAATCGCGGAGTCACTGCCATGCTGACGTCCAATCCAAGAAACCCTACCGGACAAGCCATGAGAGGCAGTGACCTACGAAGATTACAAGATATGTGTCGGTCCCGGTGTCTGCTGATCATGGACGAGTTTTACTCTCGCTATGATTATAACAATAATTGTGATGTGAGTAGATAGATGTTGATGCCTCTGGCAGCTGGGCTCTGCCCAGACCCGTGGCTCCTGCTTCGCAGGAGAGACGTGTGGCCACTAACATATGATTTAAGGGATCCAGTGAGAGTTCGGCCGCGAATATTATGGATGTCAATTCGGACCCGGTGCTGATTCTGGACGGGCTCACTAAGGCGTTCCGACTGCCTGGATGGCGTATCTGCTGGATTCTTGGGCCTAAGGAGTACGTCAACGCCCTGGCATCGGCAGGCTCCTACTTGGACGGTGGATCCAACGTTCCATTTCAAAAAGCAGCCATTCCCATGCTGGAACCCAATCTTGTTCGCCAGGAAATGGCGGCTCTACAGAAGCATTTTATCAAGAAGAGAGACTACTGTATTGAAAGACTCGAGGCCATGGGATTCAAATTCAGGGTTAAGCCCAACTCCACATTCTATATCTGGCTGGATTTAGTGAGCCTCCCCGGAAAAATCAAGTCTGCATTAGGTTTTTTCCAAGAGTGTCTCAATGAGAAGGTCATCGTGGTTCCAGGCGTAAGTATTAAAACAAAAAAAGATCTCCACAGCACTCGTCTAACATGACAGATATTCTTTGACTTGAACCCTCTGGCTAGAAGGGAGCTTCATGATTCGCCCATGTTCCACTTTGTCCGTATCTCGTACGGACCCGACATGGAGACCCTGAAGCGAGGAATGGACGGCATCCAGAGGGTTGTCGAGAAATTCCAGAAGCCGCCCATCCCCAGATACTACTCACCAATGAGATAAACTGTACTCTCCTTGGTCTGCCTCCGGCGGCTGGGCGCTGCCCAGACCCGTTGCTCCGCTTCGCGGAGTGGCGTGGACCGTAGAGCCTCCGCGAAGCGGAGCAACGGGTCTGGGCAGCGCCCAGCCGCCGGAGGCGTAGACAACAGGTGAGACAGTTCTCGGTGGCATATATTAATTTAAACAGACATATCATTAAGTCCCAGATCCTCGTTCTGTTCGTGGGTTCTTTCGTAATCCTCAATGGCCATGTTGGGGTCGTCGTCTGGCGCATAGACGTTCTGGATATAGGAGGCCGCTAGTGGGTCCTCCATGATGACTGTGAATGTGATTTCGCCCTTGATGGCCTTATCAAGACGGGCAAGGAAGTTCTTCCATCTGTTCTCGGTTTGGGTATCCATGGAGTCGGACGTTTCAGTAAACACTTTGGACTCTAGCTCTTCATAGACTTGGCGTAAAAGACCCTCGACAGTAGTAAACCGGCCTCCTAGCGTACCGGGAGTTAGATCGAGATCCAGTTCTGGAATCACCAGACCACAAGTCTCCGATTTCAGAATATCTCGTGCCAAGTCGTCGGCATCGCTGATTCGAAGAGCTATTCTACGGCCCTTGTCAGGTACAGCGCCTCCAGTTTTCACTTCATTAGACTTGTATCCACATCGATCACACACAGTACTCATGATAATGACATCCTTGAAATGAGGAATATTCACAATCTTCATATGAGTAGGGCATGGCGAATGACAAGCAGGACAAGTGGCATGGAATGTTTGTACTTCGTTTGCAAGGTTTTCAATTTCCGGTTCCTGCTCAATCTTATCTAACACCGAAGGATTTCGAGCTTTTTCAGCTACTGCAGCAGCAGCCTCCTCTTCAGCTTGGACTTTAGCATCTGCTTCAGCTTGCAGCTCATCAGGAACCGCCATTCCAAGTTCTTGAGTTTGTTCGACAGTACGAAAGTATTCAACATGAGACCATTTATGAGCAGCTTCGCCAGGAACATATTCGATCCAAGAGTTTCCTGCAGGATCATCAACGGTAACAGTAAGTGGTAAAATTTCTCCGTTAATAGCCGACTGAAGTCTATCAAGAAACGCCTGGATCTTGGTATAAGCATCAGGGTCTACTTTCTGACGAGCAGGTTGATCTGAAGAGAGATCATAAAGGATCTGATTAAGAAGACCTTCCACCGTTGTCAATTGACCACGTTTAGGAGGGATTTCAACATCTAATTCAGAGAATTTACAAGAACAACTCTCTGACTTTACCACTTGTCGATTAAGATCAGCCTTTTCAGTGACCTGGAGAATATATTTAGCACCTTTTTCGGCAATAGCAGAAGCGGGCTGGATTTCAGAGTTTTTCAATCCACAATGGCTACATTCAAATGACATGATAATGACTTCTCTAAAGTATGGGATTTTCGTGAGCAGTAATCTGGTAACGCCATTTTTATGACAATTCATACATAAACTGTCGATTTCTTGCACTGGATGGCCTTCTGCATCAGCAGCACCGGTGTTCCGTAAACTTTCTGAATCAATCACCTCAGGTCCATTGTTATTGCTGTTACTGTCTTCCATATTATCGACATCTTGAGCTGCTTCACCAACTGTGGTGAACATGTTTTCAGGCTCGTCGGCCTTTAGTTTTTTACTGGCAATTTCATTTCCATCTTCTATGGGTGAAGCAGGAGCATGCTTCTCGGGACCTTCAGACATGATAAAAAGGTATAAAATGAAAAAAAAAAAATTAATAACTTTACCTAGCTAGAATAGATAAATCTATGTAGATATATATATATAAATATATTTATATCTTGATTAGATATGATATTGGATGTTAGGGTAATAATAATTTTTTCAGGGAGCACGGCAGAAATTTGTCAGCACCAGCCGTGCGCAGGGAGCTTCGAGAGAATAAAAGAAGGGTCTTCCATGTTCTAGAGGAGTGTAGAAGCTAGAAGTAGTCGAAGACTTCGGTAAGCGAGAATGAGAGTTTTGAACCATAGGAAAAGTGGTGTATTTGTTTTAGTTTAGATCAAGATATAGCGGATGGTGGAGGCCCATTAAAAACTGCATATCAGGAGGCGGGATATGAGTAGGATATGAGTAGGATATGAGTAACTGATCACGAGCCCGAGCCCGAACTACGAGTGACGAGCTCTGAAACACGAGCCCATGTTCCGAAAACACGAGTCCATGCTCCAAAAACACCCGACTAGAAGCGGTGATCATTATCATCTGCCAGTCTCCGGATAAACTGGCAAGAAAATCAGATGCTTCCTGCATATCTCCAAACCCTTATCGATGGATGGATGCATGCTCTATATACTATAGATAAGGAACAGGGAATAAGGAAAGCCCAAGATCAATAAAATTAGAATTTGATCTGTTAAGTTGGGCAGACATTGGTTATTATCCGATTGAGGCGATGGCTGTGGTCAATTGTGTAGAATTAGTTGTAGCTATAATAAAGGAAGGGTGAATCACAATCATATGATGGTTATGATTATATGGTCATGATGGCTATGACGGTTATGACGGTTATGATAGCTAGACGGTTATGACAACTATGATAGCTATGACGGTTATGACGGTTATAATGGTTATGATGGTTATGACCTTTCTGACAGTAGTATTCTATCTCTCCTTTCTGACAGTAGTATTCTATCTCTCCTCACCTCCTCCTGCCATACCACCAGTTCCTTACAGCGCCTTTTCAAACCTGCACCTGATGTAAGTTCCGGAACGGCAGGTGAATTGTGGGGAAACTGCATGAGAAGATCACGCGATATCCTTGAC
Source organism: Sugiyamaella neomexicana (assembly GCA_030555635.1). Classification (NCBI taxonomy): domain Eukaryota; kingdom Fungi; phylum Ascomycota; class Dipodascomycetes; order Dipodascales; family Trichomonascaceae; genus Sugiyamaella; species Sugiyamaella neomexicana. The sequence continues at coordinate 180,007 of JANIWN010000005.1, read as the reverse complement.
GATCCATTTTCCCGTCGTCGACGACTGACTGGATATACCATTGTTGTGGTAGTGGTGGTACGCGAGTGAAATTTTTGAGAAGTGATTGTAGTGGTGGTAGAGGTATAGTGGTTGGTACCGTTGTACATTGTACTTTATATATAATCAAATTGACTATCTGTAACCCATGAACAAGTAGCTGTAATCGTAGTCATACAATAACATTCTCAAAATTTGCTGAACATCAGGTCTCGATCATTCCTCGATCATGTCTCAATCATATTCGATCATGCTCCATACTCCATGCCTTGAACCATTTCATTCGCCAATAAAAGGTCAGGTCAGGTGCATCGGAACCACTAAACTCCCACTTCGCAGTCGCAGATCTTCAAACTCTGTTACCAGTAACACCACTTTCTAGCCTGATCTGGCGAGCCTCCACTCTTGTGACCCCACTTTCAGCCATGACGGTATATAAAGCGACCAATACCTCGAAGAAAGAGTATTCGATTTCTTCCTTGTTTTTCATTTATCGACCAACATACTTTTTATATATCCACTAGACTCTCTACAACACACACTACCATGCATCCTACAGCCGACATCGATCCTTCGTCCGAGGACAGGGAAAAGATTCGTGAGATGCTTGAGGCAGCTCGCGACTATGCCAAAACCAAGGGCCACGATGCTGAAGTTTTCTTAAAAGAAAACAAAAAGGATCTTGATGAGGAGTCTCGCACCGAGGCCGAAAAAGATATTCAAAAGTTCCGTAGATACAGTGATACGCTTGAGGACGCTCTGGCCAAGAGTGAGAACACTAAAGGCCGTACTCTGAAGAAGGCCTTTGGCAAGAAGACCCTCTCGGTTGTAAGTATCTTCCCGTGGTCGTTATCATCGTTGTCAATCCCGTGCTAACCAACCACTTGCAGGTCAAGGACACGCTTCCTGATGCCCAACAGTTCACCAGTTTGGAGGAGATTCTCCACAACAACGGTATCGCTTAGAGAGCTGTTTTATGTTTGCAATGTTTTATTTTTTTCTAGTTTCAAATAAATATGAATCCTTTTCACGACTCTGCCTCCGGCGGCTGGGCGCTGCCCAGACCCGTGGCTCCGCTTCGCGGAGTCTCTGGGGATCGTATCGTACTCCGCGAAGCGGAGCCACGGGTCTGGGCAGCGCCCAGCCGCCGGAGGCAGAGCCCGCCCTGCTACCGCCCCGACCGACGGACCAGGTCCCGTCGGATGTTTTCTCGGACAATGTCCATGGCGGCAATTGCGTCTTCGCTGCTGTCGTGCTCGCCCAGCTGGATGGTGCGCCCGACGTACTTGAAGGTGAGCTCCTTGAGAGAGTGGGTTCGAGACGGCTTGAGATCTGGATACCGGATGGCGGTGTCGACTACGCGCGGGTGACACAGTCTCAGGGCTCGCAGGTCGTTTTCCAGGCCATGGCCAATGAGAATCGTAGACGCCCCGACATAGGTGAAGAGAAGCTGGCGGGCCTCTCTGAAGGTGATTGTGGCATGTTTGGTGCCATCATTGAGGACAATGCCGTCTTCCAAATCGTGGACTCCACTGAAGCGGGTGTTGAGGTCAATCACTTGACCATATGGATGGACGGTGCGGTCAACCACTGTCTTGCCGGTGTCCCAATCGACTACCGTGACTCGAATCAGTTCCATGCCAAAAGACGTATATGCCATTTCACAGTCAATACCTGCTGCGAAAAGATGTTCAGCCACCACCGATGTAGGCGCCTTTGCAAAAGGGATGATGGATGCTAATACCTCGGAATCCACCAGCTTGAAGACATGTCGTTCGGTCGTACAGCACCCGTTGGTCTCGCCAACAGGCTGAGAGCAACATGGGAATATGTCACTTCGTTTCTTCTTGATAGGATCATACTGTCGTCTAAGTTGATGGAAAGTACACACCGTGGGCTCTTTATTGCTGATATCATATACACTGCCACAACGATCACAGGTTGTTCTCAAATTGGGATCAAATAGTTTGTTGGAGATGGACGGCAGCTCGATTTCAAACCCCCGTCCTTTTAAAATGTCTACAGGAATAATAAGCTTTGCCAGTTCTTTACGATATATCTGTTGATCAGTTTGTTTGGCAGCTTGTTTCCGTTTAGCAATGTTGCTTGGTTTATAGTCTCCTGCCTTGATCTGTTTTATAAGCGAGCGGATATTCACTGGATATGATACGGTGCTGCTTTCAGAAGCAACTTTGTGTTCGAGGTGAATAGCCAGCTTTTTTGGCAAAGGATGACTGCCACTGCTTACAATGGTAGTATGGATTGTCTTGAGGTATGACATTCTCTGGGGGAGAGTAGCAGGGCTTTTGACCATTGGTCTGGCCACTAGAGACGCCGCATCTTTGCGGACTCTATCGGTCGACGAGTTGGTAGACCTAGTTGTAGTTGTAGAAGTATTCAAGGGAGTTGAATTTACTTGTATTCGAGGAGCGACTGTAGGTGTAGGAACATTACCAGGAGCAGTCAGCTGGGGCATCCCCGGAGCACTCAGTTGGGATACACCAGAAGCACTTAGCTGGGATACACCAGGAGCTGTCAGCTGGGATGCACCAGGAGCTGTCAGCTGAGATACACCAGAATCAGTCAGCTGGGATGCACCAGGAGCAGTCAGCTCGGAGACACCAGGAGAATTTTTCCGTGGATCGTTCGAAACAGACTCATTCTCCAAATTACGTCTCTTTCGTCTCTGCCTCTCCACTGTCTCAATCAAATCTTCATCTTCATCTTCATCTTCATCTTCATTCAACCGTTTTCTTGTATGTGAAAAGAAGCAATTGAGTAATGCACATTCCTGATTTGCTCGGATAGACGGACATTCTATGCTTGCAAATAGGTCATTCGCAGATTTGAACATGAGTATTTCAGCATCCGTTCAGGTATTTGGTCAGTTTCTAACATAGAATATTTCAGGGGTCGATCCACCATTTACAGTACATATTATATATTGCATGGGTTAGGATCTAACTTCATGATATTTGCCAGACTCCATTCCACATAGTCGAAGCTCATTTCCAAATCTTCAATTTGAACCTTCAATCATCAACATTCACGCTGAATAGCCATACAGGGTTTATTTGATAATAACATATACCACTTTGAAGATCCAACTAATCCAGACACCTTTTACTTATTCCATAAATCACGTACAATGCCCCAGACAATACGGTTTATTGCTATTGTGGGTCCAAATGTAAGAATATCCATGTTCAGTTAGTGGGAAATGATTCCTGGGCCTACACTTGGACTCTCATCGTCTCACATCTATGAGCTTTCAACTAACATATTTTAGAACTCCCCTTTATACTTGAAAGCTTTTGATAGTGGGACCACTGAAGATGCTAAACAGACACGCGAAAGAGATGTGCGGTATCATTTTCTTTCTCATATGGCACTAGATTACATTGTTACAGAGCCTACATACGCAGAATCACCTCGTGATTGCTCTTTACTGCTGGTCCATGCCGGTATAGCAGTATATGGATGCTCAACAAATACACATACCAAATTGCTGATAGGAACTGACGCCCAAGACAATAGCAGATATGATTTAAGAAGTGTAAGTATTAGCAGATTGCTACAATGGCTTCAATTTCCTACAAAAATTTGTCTCCATATTGGGCTCTAACTAACCAAAATATAGGCATTTCGGGCCGTACAGAAAGCATACATTTCGTTCATGTGTAATCCGTTTCGAGATATCGACAACTCCAACTCACCGATTACTAGCAAGGCATTTGATCGAGCGATAGACCAGCTTGCAAATGCTTGGAACACGCCTACTATTCGCAAGTGAACAAGGGCTATGGGGATTTCAGGGTCCTAAGTCAGGGTCGAGGTTGGCGCACGGCTGACATGTTCACTAAACCTAACATCCAATTTATTATCTAAAGATAAAAAAAATAAATCTATCTGCATGCTGAAACTTTTTGAAAAATATCCAAAGTTGATGTAATTTATTTATTTTGACAGCTCTTTTTTTTGTGATATTATCAGTAGGAGCTGAAAACAGTTGTACAGTATAGCATTTTCTTATTTATTATTCTGCATTCTTAATATTGGTAAGTACAGGCTATCGGATCCCCCAGATCCTAGCCATGATCATTCTAACATGAATAGACCACCAATAATGAATGGCCCAGTCAATTTTGACATGGCTGGCATATACAGCCAGCTTAAAGCCATTTTGAGTGAGCGTGGAATTCCTGTTACGACCTTGGACTCTGTGATGGATTCACGGTCAAAGGACATTGGTACCCAGTTGAATGGACTATCACGATTATCTTTGATCCCCTCCCTGACAATCCCTATCTTGACAATCACTCATGACATATTTCTAGAGATTGCTTCTAGATGGATTCAGCTACAAGAGGAATCATCACTAGCTAAATTATGTGCATTTGCGAAGACTGCATCAATTCTGCCATCTTCGGCCAGGATTGCTAGTCATTATTTGGTTCTACTAACTAAAGATGGTGTTTCATCGATAATTAATAGTGTCTCTGAAGATAACACCTCCCAAGTCGATGCCTTTTTATTATCAATCTATCGACTGGTATTTCATGATCGAGAGTCGTTTAAACAGTTCATCGATACAAACATTCTATACACAATCTTAGATAGCCCCCACCGCTCGTCAAGCTCCAAGTATCTAAGTCTACAGATCCTTGCTATCTATTTAAATGCTTCTGAATCTTGCCGCGAAGAATGGTTAAGCCAACACCTGGACGCTTCTCAACCAATTGTGGGCGATTATGACTCGCAATCTACTGATTTGGTGTTTCTACCGTTGCTTGAGGCGAAACGTATCTCCACTGCTATCGACAGTATCCAGCAAGCATCTCGTTCGGCTATAAGGTATACCGGCGCATTCACACCAAGCCCTTTGATTGCTAATTTGGGGGGCGTTTTGGTGCCCAAGCTTCACAAATCCAACGACGACTTTTTCTATCCTACCACTGAATTTGTGGCAACGCCGTCAATTCAGAACTCTCTTCGAAATATGGCTTCGGCAATTGTTTCGTCTGAACCTGTTTTACTCACTGGTCCTGAAGGGTCCGGTAAAACATTTCTAGTCGACGAAGTTGCGAAAAATCTATCGACTTATGATTCAATAGTGAGAATTCACCTTGGAGACCAGACTGATGCAAAGCTTTTAGTGGGTACTTATTCCACAGGTGAGAAACCTGGATCTTTTGAATGGCGACCTGGTGTGCTTACTATTGCTGTTCGAGAAGGTCGTTGGGTACTCATTGAAGATATCGATAAAGCTCCTAATGAGATTCTATCATTGCTATTGCCTTTACTCGAGAGACGTGAGCTTTTGATTCCATCCCGTAGTGAAGTCGTAAAAGCGGGTAGGGGGTTCCAGATGTTTGCAACTATGAAATCGGTCCACGCCAGATCTGGGAAACAAGTGTTACCTGAGCTCATTGGTAAACGCTTTTGGACACAGGTTCCGGTAGATGCTCCTACTCAGCAAGAACTACTGATGATAGTAAAATCCAGGTTCCCATTATTACACAACTTAGCTTCTACTTTTGTTCAAGTTTACGTTGACTTAGCCCATCATTTCACCTTACAGAAATTTGTATCATTGTGCAAATCTGCTCAGCGTCAGATTTCTCCTCGTGATCTTGTTAAATGGGCTAAACGTGTGCATCATATGCTTGTTCAACAGCATGTGACCACCGCTGACCAGGCATTGGCATCTTCTATCTATGACAATATCTTTGCCGAAGCCTTCGACTGCTTTGCTGGGTTTATTCCTACTCATGAAGGTCGCCAGTATTTGGCTACAATTATCGGTGATTCTTTAGACATCTCTCCTAATAGGGTCAACCTTTTCCTGACTAAACACACTCCAGCTGTGTCTGAAGCATCGTCAAGCTTCACGATTGGTCGTGGCCAAATGACCAAAGCGAAGTCGATATCCAAAACCAGGTCAAGAATCTTGACTGCTCAGAGATCCAAATTCGCACTTACAGGCCACAGTTTAAGACTGATTGAACAGGTTGCTGTTGCTAGCTCCATGTCTGAACCGATCTTATTGGTTGGTGAAACTGGTACCGGAAAGACCACTGTTGTTCAATACTTGGCAAACGTTCTGAACAAGAATATAACCATTATCAATGTTTCACAGCAAACCGAGACTGGAGATCTTCTTGGAGGTTATAAACCTGTTGATAGTAAGATGATTGCTATGCCTTTGCGTGAAAAGTTTGACTCCTTGTTTGAAAGCACATTCTCTGCAAAGAAAAATGAGCGTTTTCTTGCTGTTCTTACAAAGTCTTTTGTAAAGGGCCATTGGGGTAATACTGTCAAATTATGGCGCGAAGCATATAGAATGGCAGATGAGATTCTCTCCAAAGTTGATAGTGATTCAAATGGCACTACTGCAGATGAAAAGCCGAATAAGAAAAGAAAGCTCGATTCTGCGACCAAGGAGATCTTATTACAGCAGTGGAAGGAGTTTCTCACAGATATAAGCAACTTTGAGATTCAAGCCAAGCAGGCTGAAAATACCTTTGTTTTCAGTTTTGTTGAAAGTCTATTAGTACAAGCTGTCCGACGTGGAGATTGGGTGTTGCTCGATGAAATTAATTTGGCTTCTCCCGACACTCTAGAAAGCATCGCAGACCTTCTTGTTGAAACCCCATCTATTACCCTTTCTGAAAAGGGTGATGCTGGTTCAATTAAAGCACATCCAGAGTTTCGTCTTTTTGCTTGTATGAATCCTGCAACTGACATCGGGAAAAGAGATCTTCCTGTCGGACTTAGATCAAGATTCACTGAGCTTTACGTGACTTCACCTGATAGAGATATTGCCGACTTACTCGCCATTATCGATAAGTATATTGGTCATTTGTCTATGACCGATCAATGGATTGGTAATGATGTAGCCGAACTGTATCTGGAAGCGAAATCACTCTCGGATGCTAACAGGATAGTCGATGGCGCTAACCAAAAACCCCATTTCAGTATTAGAACGCTGTCACGAACGTTAGTGTATTCGGCGTCCATTTCCCGCGTCTATGGATTGCGCAGAGCTCTTTACGAAGGATTTTGCATGAGTTTCCTTACTTTGTTGGATAAGCATTCGGAGGATATCTTACTACCTATCATTTCCAAATACACAATTGGACGTCTTAAGAACGTGAAGTCTGTTATTTCCCAAATCCCTCCTGCTCCCCAAGATGGGCATCAGTACATTCAGTTCAAACATTATTGGCTTAGACAGGGCTCATTACCACCTCAAGAACAGCCAAACTATATCATTACTCCGTTTGTTGAGAAAAACCTACTCAGTTTGACAAGAGCTACAGCAGGAAGACTATTTCCAATTCTCATCCAGGGTCCAACATCAAGTGGTAAAACTAGTATGATTAACTACTTGGCTACTAAATCTGGTCATAAGTTTGTTCGCATAAATAATCATGAGCATACTGACTTGCAGGAGTATTTGGGTAGTTATGTGTCTGATGAGCGTGGCCAACTGAAGTTCCAAGAAGGTGTTCTTGTGGAGGCAGTACGCAATGGTTACTGGATTGTTCTTGATGAACTAAACTTGGCCCCTACTGATGTTTTGGAAGCATTGAATAGACTACTCGATGATAATAGGGAACTTCTCATTCCCGAAACTCAAGAAGTAGTTAAACCCCATCCTGACTTTATGCTGTTTGCTACACAAAATCCTCCTGGTTTGTATGGAGGTAGAAAGCTTTTATCGAGGGCATTCAGGAACCGTTTCTTGGAGCTTCACTTTGATGATATTCCTGAAGATGAGCTTGAAGTTATTCTCAGGGATCGATGCCAGATCGCCCCTTCGTATGCTAAAAAGATTGTCGATGTCTACCGGCAACTGTCCTTAGAACGCCAGTCTACAAGACTTTTTGAACAGAAGAATAGTTTTGCGACTCTTAGAGATTTGTTCAGATGGGCTCAACGAGAATCTGTTGGGTATGAACAGCTCGCTTTGAATGGTTATATTCTTCTTGGAGAGCGTGTTCGTAAGCCTGATGAAAGAGTTGTCGTGAAGAAAGTAATTGAAAAAGTAATGAGGGTCAATTTGGACATTGATGCATCTTATGCCTCACTTCTACCCCAGAATATAATAAGCTCAAATTCTAGAGTGGTATGGACTAAGGGCATGAAGCGATTGTTAGTGCTTGTCTGGGAGGCGATAAAAAATAACGAACCTGTTTTGCTGGTTGGCGAAACTGGATGCGGTAAAACAACCATCTGCCAGATTCTGGCCGACAGCCTTCAGCAAACATTGCATATTGTTAATGCTCATCAAAATACTGAGACAGGTGATATCATTGGTGCTCAACGTCCAGTGCGTAATCGAGGCGATCTCCATAAGGAATTGGCTGATGAAATCCACAAGGCTTTATTAGCTGCCAAGTATGTAGTTTCTGATGACAGTGATTTGGATGCCTTAAAGGAAGCCTACGAGTCTCTCAATCAAGCTGATATCAGCCCAGAAAGTCAAGCTAGAATTCAAGAACTAATGAATCGACTTCAAGTTCTCTTCGAGTGGCATGATGGTACCTTAATTCAAGCTCTGAAACAAGGTGACCTCTTTTTACTGGACGAAATATCTCTAGCTGATGATTCGGTCTTAGAACGTCTCAATAGTGTTTTGGAGCCTGAAAGAGCTTTGTTGCTCTCTGAAAAAGGATCGCAGGATGTTCAGATCGTTGCTAAACAAGGATTCCAGTTTCTATCTACAATGAATCCCGGAGGTGACTACGGAAAAAAGGAGCTGTCTCCAGCTCTTCGTAACCGTTTTACTGAAATCTGGGTTCCTTCTATGGAAGACTTTGATGATGTTCTGCAGATTGCTCAGTCTAAACTCGAACCGAATGTTCAACAGTTTGCAAGCTGCATCATTGAATTCGGACAGTGGTTTGGTCAAAGATATGGTAATGGCGATGCGTCTTCGGGTATTATCTCACTGCGTGATATTCTTGCTTGGATTAACTTCATCAATGCTTTATCACAAACTATTTCTCCAGAATTGAGTGTATTCCATGGCGCCTGTATGGTGTTCATTGACTCTGTAGGGACGAATAACTCTGCTGCTTTGACTCAATCGACTGAAATCCTTGATCAGCATAGAGAGAAGTGTGTCAGAAAGTTGTCCGAATTACTTGACACAGATTTTGTGTCTGCTTATCGTCAGGCGCCCTCTGTGGATGTGACTACGGAGCAACTCCAAGTGGGTCCATTTATTCTTCCAAGGAATGGATACGCTGCCCAGGATGTCCTTTTCAACTTGCAGGCTCCCACTACGGCAATGAATGCTCTGAGAGTTATTCGTGCTATGCAAGCTCATAAACCTATCCTACTTGAAGGTAGTCCTGGTGTCGGTAAAACAAGTCTTATCACCGCTATTGCTGATGTTGCTGGTAGGCCCTTGACAAGAATCAACCTCTCTGAGCAAACTGATCTTATAGACTTATTTGGGTCGGACGCTCCTGCCGAGGGTAGTAGAGCAGGTGAATTTGTCTGGAAAGATGCTCCATTCTTAAGAGCAATGCAGAGGGGGGAATGGGTTTTGCTGGACGAGATGAACTTGGCTTCTCAGTCTGTTTTGGAAGGTTTAAACGCATGCCTAGATCATCGTGGTGAAGCGTATATACCCGAGTTAGATAAAACATTCACCTGCGGTAAAGGATTTACGGTTTTTGCAGCACAGAATCCCCACTATCAAGGTGGCGGTCGTAAAGGTTTACCGAAATCGTTTATCAATCGATTCTCGGTGGTCTATGTTGACACATTAACACTGCCAGACCTGCATCAGATTTCGGGATATATTTTTCCCCAGATAGCCCCAGAGGTTACTAAAAAACTAATCAAGTTTGTCTTAGAGCTTGATTACCAGGTATCAGTTAAGAGGTCATTTGGGCAATTAGGGAGCCCCTTTGAGTTCAACTTGAGAGATACTCTGCGGTGGCTGGGCTTGGTTTGTAACTCGAAAGGAATCTCTTCTCAATGCCAACCGTCTGATTTCTTCGATATAATTATCGGTCAGAGATTTAGACAAGCAAAGGATAAGGAGTCCGCAATGCTATTGTACGAAAAATATTTCGGACCATGTCCAGAAAGAAATGAGTATCTTCAGGTGGGGTCTAAGTTCCTACAGGCTGGCCATTCATTGATTATTCGTGATGGAGACTTTGAATCTGGTATTGACAATGTTCTCCTCTTACAGTGTAACAAACAGGCCCTTGAGTCCATGATAACTTGTGTTCAACATGCTTGGCCTTTAATACTTGTAGGCCCATCAAATTCTGGCAAGACCAGCATTATCAGAGGCATGGCGAGCATGTTGGGCAAAACTCTGAAAGAGTTTCCTATGAATGGTGATATTGATAGTACTGACCTTCTGGGTGGCTTCGACCAGGTAGATGTCGCCCATAAGGCATCACAGTTATTGGAAGAAGTGCGCGAATTATGTGTGGCAACTATATCATTCATTTTGAAGCATAATGCTAGCTCTGAGTGGAAAGACTTACTTTTCAACTTATCTGCTTTGTTTGATACTGCCAATGCTACAGAATTTGAATCCGATGATTTACAGAACGTGCGAAACAAACTATTGCAGGTTCCAATGTATAGTGACAATTTCAATCTCAAGGTGAAAAGGCTTATTAGCACTGCGGAGGCCATAATTAAACAGTCTGGCGAAAATCGGGTTGCCAGATTCCAATGGCTGGATGGTACGCTTGTCAAAGCTGTCGAAGAAGGACATTGGCTAATTCTCGATAATGCAAATTTGTGCAATCCATCCGTCCTGGATCGTCTAAACTCCCTGCTTGAGCCAAATGGACGCCTTATTGTAAATGAGTGTGCCTTAGAAAACGGTGAGCCTCGAATGATAAATCCTCATAAGGATTTTCGTTTGTTTCTGACAGTTGATCCCCGTTATGGAGAGCTTTCGAGGGCGATGAGAAATCGTGGTGTGGAAATTTTCCTAGACGACCTTGAAACGAGGGCCACTAGTTTTGATAAAAAACTTCTTGGCGTTAACAAGATAGTCGGGTCTTCTTCTCAAGATTTAGAGAGCGCTCTGACTGGGTTGCAGCTGTCAACCAGTGAACCATCCAACTGTCCCGTGTCAAGGTACATTGACTCCTCGTGCTCATTTTTGAGACCTCTTGCTTTAGTTGAAGACTCAATTGGACTATATTACGATACTCTCGATACAGACATCTTTACCAGGGCCATAGTAAGCCACCTTCCTCTGTCAAGTCTCAGGTTGTTAGAAAGATGGGTGTTGGTTTCCCATAATAGCAGTCTATTTTCTGAGATTTCCAAAAGCATTTTTGGTAAGTTGCTTAGCAGCCTGAACTCTGTTTCTACTTCCGGCTATATTGCTCTCTTAGAATGTTACTACTCAGACGCACTTAAAACTTCAGGCGAAGAAAACTATGATATAGCGAGTGATTTGCCTTTGGACCCTCTGGCGAATACATTTGTTTCTAGATTTGGCTCGGGATTTGAGAAATATTCTCAGAATGCCCATTTGGTGCTTGCTTTATTACAGCATTTGCACTTGATATACCAAGCCACCGATGTTATTGACAGAAATGCACAAAATCTGAGGCCATCTGAGATGTCCTATCTTGAAAAATCAGCGGCTATTTCTCTGGGCAAGTCTTTCAAACAGACACCGAAAATCATGGTTTTCCCCGTTGTAGCAGCTATCAAGAACTTTATCACACAGTATCTGAAAAGCATCATTACTCAGAACGTTGGAGAGGCTGTAAGTTGTAATGATACATGATACCGCTGTTTTCAATTTCTAACATTATATTTAGGCTGATCTGTCGTCCATTAAAGACCTTCTCTTCTCATGTTCGGACTTGATTCATCTGACAAACAATTCTCAAGTAGACGAGAGTAAACTCCATATTTACAGGGACATTCTTGATGACTGGTTGTATGCCAATAGCTCCATTTCAGGGTACGCTCCTATAACTTCGGACTTGAAGCGTGCTATATCATCATTTGGCTCGCAGCTCAATCTTTTGACTGGAAAATCTATGGAGCTAATATGGCGACAGTTCAAGCCTGAGCTGCCTGTCACTGAAGTAGGATGGATCAAATATAGCAGGATTTTGAATCTTTCCACAAGATTTGATATAATTGCTAGAGAATTATTCAGCGACTCGCATGCCGCTGTTAATCTATTGCGAGGGTCTTTGATTGATAGCATTATTGCTGTCTCTCAAAATGCACCAGGGCTTGACGGCCTACTAGAGGTTAGTAAACATGTACTCAATTTTACAGCGCTGGGATGCGTTCTAACAACCTTCATAGGAACTGGAGAACGGTATTACTGCTCTTGAAGACATTGCGGTTCGCTTTCACGACCGTCGGGTCCATTTATTTCATAGTACTTTCTCTAAACTATCTGTTATGGTAGAACTGTTGCTTACTTCAAAGGTACGTGTTGTAGGACATTCACCGAAGGTATTTCTTTCATACTAACAAAAACTAGAATGAAAATCCATTCACAGTTATTGAAGAGATGTCTAGCTTTTCGCTATTGTCTACAAGTCATTTGGCTAGCTATAGAAAGAGCTCTCTGCGTAAGTCTACTGCTGGTGGCTTTGGTCCTCATCAAAACTAACAATGCAGAATCTCCATACCTGCCAGTTCTACAGTCACTGGTAAGCTCTGAAGGCCAGATTAGTTTGGCTGCCTACGTTGATAGCAACTCAATACTTCGGGAAATTCTGATTGATCAGTAAGTACTATCCCATTCTTGAAAGAATAATTCACAACTAACATTTTCACAGGACAACTTTGAAAGATGTTGCTGCCGGGACATTTATGCAGACTTTCACAGATGTTAAATTTCTATCTCAGTTTTTGGTCAAAAATGCTGAAGCTGTGACAGACGACAAGCTAGGTTCCCTGGCATTGATATTACGCCAACGTATTCAAGAGTGCAATAGCTTACATGTAGGTGCCGATGAACCTATACTCGAAAACTTTCAGATGGTAGCAGGTAGGTATTTCTTACCTGCAACTGCTTTGTTAGATGATGAGCTTTCAGCTGAAGCTGTTGGAAAGGCATGGGTACTATACGCAGTAGGAATGATGGTTTTGTACGTGCCAAACCTTCCATTTGACCCTGCTATTCATCAACATGTTCAGTATGAACGCAGAGAGGCTGAAATGCAGTTATATCGAAATGAGCTTGAAGCGGTAAAGTTAATCCGCCAGATTTTTGTCGGTGACAAGCCGGATCCGATTGAACAGGCTATAATCCAACCCACGCCTACCGAAGAGGGCGACAAAATAGAGCTTAATACCTTCCGGCCCAAAGATTCGGAACTTGAAGGCATTCACAGAGAATGGACATCCTTGATCGAAACGGCTGCTGGGCCGGAGGTAGTGAAAAGGCTTCTGACAGCTAACAGCGAAGAAATCGAGCTGTGGCAAGTTAACTGTTCTCGTTTCACCTCGCGTCTTGAGGAGCGCTATCATTATTATTATGATATCACGTCGATTTTGACTGGATTTGTTAAATCTCTCCAGCTGGGCTTTGGGATTATTGCTTCAGGGGTTCCGACCGGAACGCAACTGCCATGGTTGGTGGACCCAGTTTCTTTGACCTCGCCGTCCTATCTTCATAGTGTTCTTGAGAAGAGTAACAAGACACTCGTCCGGAACGGTGATGAGCGGACTCTAGAGAGTTTATATCTTTTTACTCTGGAATGTGCAGTGTTCAATATCAGGAAAACCTCTTCACAGAGAAATAGCGGTCAATACGATCAGGCTTTCTCTTTGGTGGACTTAGTTCTGAAGACTTTCTATTACAAGTGGTCTCTAGAAAAGATGCGTCAAAAAGAAGAGGATGTTGCAAATTCTTCTATTTTTAAAGATAATAGTGAGCAAGAAGCCGATGAAGATTTCAAGAGGATTTTCCCTGATTATGAAGATGTAATGGCCGTCGAAGAGAGAAAGGCCGGTTCGTCTACTCTGTCAAGATCTCTTGAGCTTATGAGAATTCATAAATCGCTTTTCGATCAAAATGCTTCCGGTCAGAGCTTGAGTACTGTGGTCCTTGCTGGTGTCGATATGACTAAGGGCATGCTGCAGACGATTCAACCGAGTAGTGAGGATAATAGTTCAGTGGGTGAAATTCTATCCTCTGTGGTCTACTCTCTTGCCCGAGACATCAAACGCGCGTCTGGGGATGCTGAAAGAGCTGAACTGAACTTTTACCACGATTCTCTACAACAGGAAACCAATCGCGTGACTGATCTTGTCAAAGGGGTACAAAATCGAATCAGGCCGCTGATTGAAAGATGGCCGGAGCACTCCACGCTACATAATATCAATACTTCGTGCGACGAACTTTTGGCTTATCCTAGTTCCAGCCCGGTAGCCCGATTCTTACAAAAGCTCGAACAGATTCTTACTTTCCTTCATGAATGGGAAGCTTATGCAAGTAAAGATGTTTCAGTTGCTACGTTTATCGACCAGACTGTATCGTTGATTATATCGTGGAGAAAGTTAGAGTTAGCGACCTGGGCAGGATTGTTGCACTCTGAAGAAGAGGCAGCTGAAAAAGCCGCCTCTCAGTGGTGGTTCTATTTATACGAAAATATTGTTGATATTCCTATGCGTCCGGATGGAGTTGATTCCCTTAATGTGGCAGATCTCGTTCAGACTTTGTCTATGTTTGTTAGCCAGGCAACATATGGCCAGTTTTCTATCATTCTTGGCTTGCTGGATACCTTCGCGCACCATGCAAAGTCACTTGCCCCCCTTGAGCCCAAGTTGGAGGTAATATCGAATGCAGTTTGGAATGTGGTCACTTTTTACAGCCAATATATTTCTCAGGTCGATGCTAACATTGCTAACCTCAAAAACTCTTTGAAGAAAGAAATGAATGACTTGATTCTGCTTGCCAGTTGGAAGGACACCAATATTTCTGCTCTGAAAGAGAGTGCAAGGAGATCACACCACAAGTTGTATAAGATCGTTCGTAAATATCGGTCGTTCTTGAATGAGAAGATTACATCTATTGTTGACAGGCCTTCCAAACCTATACCTGCTACCTTGGACTATTTACCCCATGAAGGAAAAGGGAATTCCATGGCCACACTCTCCGTGCAAACCCATCTTGAGCTATTCAGGAAGCTAGAGTTCTGGGAATCCAGACCTCTCAGACTGAAAGATATTGACGGCACCATCAGCTATCTTCAGTCCAGAGTATCAAAGATCAACCTTGCTGATGTTGCTTCTCTTGAACCATCGGCAGTTAGCGCTCTTGAACACTCGAAAAGACTCAGAAATGCCACTCCAGCAATCATTACTGAAGAGAACAAGAAGATTATTTCCTCTCTGAAAATGGAGAAAAGCAAAACATTAACAACTGTTCTGAAAGGACTACGCGAGTCAGGCTTGAGGTATACTGTCAAGGCAGATGTTAGCAAGGCACAAAGTAAAATAGCCCAAATCTTAAGCTCTACTAGATCTCTAAGAACTCTGGATACTGGTAAAGGAGATGAGTACTTCTTCAAAATTTTGGAGTTTCTGCCACGCATCCGCGCTTCAATCTCACGTAATGAAACTGATATTCCCACTAGTGATCTCCAGCGTGCACTGTCCATTGGAGAGAATGCACTGTCAAATATCATGACCGAGAGAAAGTCGATCTCCCATCTGTCTGAGTTTTCTAAGACCCTGGATTCGATTGAGAATACTTCAATTAGGTTGGCATCAATGCATAGCTCTGGCGATCGGATCTTACCTGTGGGAAATATTGCTCATGATTGTGAAGCAGCATGGTTTGTTCTTCACTGGGCGCCGGAAATGATCGACTTTGCTACCAATGTCTGGACAAGCTCAGTGAGCTTAGGGAAGTTACCTGATAGTGGAGAACTTAGTAAAGTACTTAGCAAATTCTCAAATGATGTTTCTGACTTCAAAAGGCAGTTTTCCGAACATGAGACCATGTATGGAACTAATATCAGAACAGAGCGATGGAACTGCATTGTAAACGAAATCAGAAGCTCTGTGATTGAGTTTAGGACCTCAATCATCGAGATGAAAAATAGGAACACCAATTACTCCCTGGTTTCCAATCTGTTGGTGAAATGGATAGATTCGGCAAAGTTTGCCAAGGCAGACAATGAGCCCTACGCCCTGGATCCTCTAAATCAAGTCCAACTTTCGGACCTCAATACTTCAATGTGTGAATTAAGCGATTCTATTCTAGTGGTCACACAGAATGTTATCGGCATTTGGCAGGAGTTGGTTAATGTGTCGGAGGAAGACGATAAATGGTTCACAGACACCCAAACCAAATTGATAAAATTGGGCAAATCTCTCCACACAGAGAGTGTCTTGACGAAGATAAGGGATTGTATGTCCTTGGTCGTCTCTATTGGATCTACCTGTCGTGAGTCATCCGGTGATGCTGTTATGACATTTTCCACTTCGTTGCCATTTATTCAAGAGTATATGAAGCTTCACAAAAAAGTGCGTCACTTGCTGTGTAGCGATTACTCCGCCAATTCCAAGGCAGTATACTTGCTTCTATCTTGTCTTGACAGTCTGTCCACAAATGGATTCTGTACCCCCCAGGAAGAGTCAAATGAAGCCGATAGTGGTGCTACTCAAGAAGGCACCGGTCTGGGTGATGGATCTGGTGCTAACGATCACTCGAAAGATATTGAAGATGACGAGGATCTTTCTGAGCAGGCCCAGAAGGATAATGAAGAACAAGATGATAAAGATGACGGGGAAGATGAAGAAGATAATGCTAAAGAAATGGAAGGCGATATGGCTGGAAACGTTGAGGATGCTTCAGATCAGGAGGATAATGAAGAAGATGATGAAAGCGACGACGAAGATGAAGATCAGGAGATTGATGATGAGGTTGGCAATATTGACAGCCTTGATCCTAATGCTGTTGATGAAAAAATGTGGGATGAAAAAGGAGACGACGATAAAAAGGAGAAGGATTCAGAAAACGTGCCGGAGGGTAATTCTGATGATCTGCAAGGACAAGAAAATGATGACCAGGAGAACGAAGAGCAGGGCAAGCAAGATGATGATTCTAAAAACAATGAAGGAAACCAAGATGATGATGAAACAAAAGAGAATGATGAAGAGGCTGACGAAGAAGAAGATGTAGGAGAACAGGAAGATAACGTTCAGCAAGACAACGAGGAACTTGAATCCCAAGTCCCTGAGGCTGATACATTAGAGTTACCAGAAGATATGAACCTAGATAATGATGAGGAGGGTAAAGAGATGGAGGAAAATGAAGGTGATATGGATGAGGATATGGATGAAGACAATATAGAAGACGCAGAAATGGAGGATAACATGGTAGACGCGGGTGACGCAGAGGAAAAAGAAGATGCGAATGTTGACAATGATAATAATGATGAAGGTGAAGGTGAAGAAGATAATGAAAACGATGAGCAGGACTCTAGCCTACTGCAAGCTGATAAAGAAGTGGACGAGGATCAGGACAATGATGAGGAGAATGATGCTTCCAAGGATAATGAAGAAACAGAGCTGCCTGAAGCAGAAGTAAAGGATGAAGGGGATGCTAAAAGCGGTCCTGAGGAGATGCAAGTTGATACTGAAGGACTTCAAGGACCTGACGTGGCAGAGGATGAGACTACCAATGTAGAGGAAAGTACGACCTCGAAACATGAATCGTCTTCCATGGGCGTGGGAACGGACCTCGAACAGTCTGATGAACAAAAGAACATGGATGACGGAGGTGGCAAAAGCTCTCTCAAGCCGGAGGATGAAGAACAAAGCTCCAAGAAGGAAGAAGAAGAAGCTTCTGGCAATCCAGAAGATGAGGCTCGTAAGGAAGCTAGTGACTCGATTCAGAAATTAGGCGACGCTATGAAGGAGTTTTATAGACGCAGACAGGATATCAGCAAACCTTCATCTGATGTCAAAGAAGAAAAACCGGAAGATGCTTCTAATGTACGACCCGATGAATTTGAGCACGTGGATGGTGAAAATACTACACAGGATACTCAGGCTCTGGGTGAAGCTAATACGGACCAGAAGCAGTCACTCGATGAATCTATGGCGATCGATGACGATGATGAAGCAGAAGCTATACCTCAAGCTACAGAGCAGGAGGTAGCTACTGATCCAGTGCAAGAAAACGACGACAGCGAAGAAGGAGAACAAAACCATGCTGATCTTCAAGATGCATCATCTAAAATCACGTCAATGATTGGCGAAAGGTCGGGTATTAATAATGATGACTGGATGGCAGTAGACGAATCAATTAAAGATGAGCTGTATGATGAAGTTGACGAAGATGCCGACACACTGGACTTCAACGCCAATGGTGAGATTGAACATCCATGCCGTGATTTGGATGAGGCAAGAGTCCTGTGGAAGAAATATGACTCTAGTACTCAGGAACTGGCTCTCTCATTATGTGAACAACTTCGTCTTATTCTGGAACCAACTCAAGCTACTAAGCTACGTGGCGACTTCAAAACTGGTAAGAGGTTGAATATGAAGAGAATAATTCCTTATATTGCAAGTTCATTTAAAAAGGACAAAATCTGGATGAGGCGTACGAAACCAAGTAAAAGGCAGTTTCAGATTATGATTGCTGTTGATGACTCTAAATCTATGAGTGAATCACAATCAGTTGACTTAGCATTTCAAACAATTGCCTTAGTGTCTAAAGCATTAACTCTGCTAGAAGCGGGTCAATTGGCTATTACCAGATTTGGAGACAATGCCAAACTTCTTCATTCATTTGAAAAGCCGTTTTCCTCTGAGTCGGGTGCTGAAGTACTTCAGTGGTTTGGATTCGAACAGCAACGTACGGACGTTCAAAAATTGCTTACCAGATCTTTACAGTTGTTTGAGACCGCCAAATTCTCTGCTCGTCAAGATCTTTGGCAGTTGGAAATCATTATTAGTGATGGTATATGTGAAGATCATGAAGCTCTTCGACATCTAGTGAGACGTGCCCAGGAGGAGAGGATTATGTTAGTGTTTGTTATTGTCGATGAAATCAATCATAGCGGGTCTATACTTGAAATGAATCAAGTCAAATATCAAGAGGATGCAGAAGGAAGTATGAAACTAAAGATGGAAAGATATCTTGATACTTTTCCGTTTGATTTCTATGTTATTGTTCGTGATATTCGTGAACTTCCTGGCATTTTATCATCAGTTCTTCGTCAATACTTTGCAGAGGTTGCTGAGCATTGATTGCATTTTTTTTTGTTTTTTGCATTGTAATATTATGTTATATACGAATTAATACTTATTATTTATATTACATTATAGCTCTAGGGTATCAAAACTACTTTTGTCTCTTGTAAATTTTCTTGAGGAAGACTTCGAGAACCTCGCCCTTGAAACCTCTAGATTCATCGACAGCAGCAATCTTTTCACGGAGCTTGGCTACAATGCTTTCTTCGTAATCAAGATAGTCCTGTTCGATGTTAAGTTCAGCAAAAACGGCCTTTACATTCTGTTCGGCCTGAGCATCCTTGATGCCATAGTTCTTGTCCAAAATCTCGCGCTGCTTGGGTGATGCCTTTTGGAGGGCCTTGTTGATAACCCAGCCACATTTGTTGTCCTGAATATCGGTACCAATCTTGCCAATGACATCAGGATGACCATAGCAGTCGAGGTAATCATCTTGGACTTGGAAATACTCGCCAAGAGGCAGAAGAATATCTCTAGCCTGCTTCAGATCAGCTTCATCGGTAATACCAGTCATGTACATAGCCAGAGCAACAGGAAGATAGAAACTATAGAAAGCAGTCTTATAGGTAACAATGTAAGAATGCTTTTCAAGAGAGAATTTGCTAAGATCCACCTCATCTTCAGGAGCCGTGATGAGATCCAACAATTGACCAAGCTCAGTTTGGAAAGTGACTTCATGGAACAACTCGAGAAGATCTACATAGTACATCTCCTTTTTAAAGTATTTCTTGAGGAGAATGTAAATAGATGTCTCGAGAATAAAGGCGTCATTAATGGCAATCATACCGACCTTGGGCTGCAAGTACCAGCATGGTTGACCACGTCTCGTCTTGGACGCGTCCATAATATCATCAGCCACCAAAAAGAAAGCTTGCAACAGCTCTACACACCATCCAAGAACAGCAGCACGCTTATACTCGTCATCATTCAATTCTTTCTTGCCAGATAGAACTCTATAGGTATCAATGACTGATAATCCACGGTTAGCCTTTCCACCAAGAGTGTTGTAAGCCAAGTTGTGCTTAATCCAGTCAAGGGCGTCTTTCGAGATCTTGGTCTCGGCAACAATTTCTTCCAATTCTGAGATCAGAATTGGGAACACACTTTCGAATTTGGCTTTGGCCTCGGACATTTTAAGGGAATGATTGCAAGTAGAGAAAGAATCAAAGTAATGAAAATGAATTGCATGTAAACACCCCCCCTGATATTACTTAACCGCGGGCGCGCGTCTAACTATGAAAGTGAAGAGGAACCGGGCAGAGAAGTGAAGGAGCCATGGATAGGTACAGTTAAATAATTGAAAACTCTATCATTATTATGTGCCCAGCTAGTGAAAATATAAGTAAAAAAGAATATGGACCTCAAATATTTGACAGAAGATCGCTTTGAAGCTCGATATTTAAGCCTAGAATCCAAACCCATATTTTGTTGCAGGCATACATGAGACTTGCACCCTAACCTCTAAAATTATTTTTTTTCAGTAGATCTAATCTTTCAGATGTGTGTGATTTCTCTAGTCTCACAAGTAATTTATGTGCCAATATAAAACAAAATGGGAAAACTGAAAGAATCGCTAATTAGACTCAAGGAATCGGTTTCTGCTGATAGCAAGCCAGTGAAATCCAAAGCTCCTAAAAAGAAGGAAGTCGCTCTTCCTCCACCTGTTCCAGTGACTTCAAATGAAGAAGACGATGTGCCTAGTTTAGAAGATGAAGCTGCTGCATTACAATCGATTAAAGACGAGGTGGTGGAACTGAAAGAGAAGTCAACTAGATCAAAGAAAGAAACGAGAAGATTAGCCAAGCTGGAAAAGCTTCTTGAGGAGATTGAAGAAGAGAACGAAGAAGATGAGGAAGAAGATGAAGATGAACCTGCATTTGATACTACTAAACTCACTGAATCAGCTAGTGAAAGTGAAAGCGAAAGCGAAATCGAAACTGAAAATGGAAATAGCAAAGTAGACGAGCAGGAGGAAGAAGAGGAAGAGGAGGAGGAGGATGTTGCACTCTCGGATGTGGAACTTGACGACGATGCTGATGTCATTCCATACCAGAAGACCACCGTCAACAATATCTCGGCCCTTAAACAGTCACTTGCATCAATCACAATCAATCATGGAAAATTACCATTTTTCGAGCATCTGGCAGTGTCTGCTGAAGGACCTATTGTGCTCAAGGACATTTACGATGATTTGGAAAGGGAGTTAGCTTTTTATAAACAAGGATTAGCTGCTGCTAATCTTGCTCGCCAGAAATTCAAAAAAGAGAAAATTCCATTTGCTCGCCCAATCGATTACTTTGCTGAAATGGTCAAATCGGACGAACATATGGATAAATTGAAGCAGAAACTTATAGAAGAAGAAACTGCCAAAAAGGCCGGTCAAGAAGCCAGGAGACAGCGAGAACTCAAGAAGTTTGGAAAACAAGTCCAGCATGCTAAACTGCAAGAGCGTCAAAAAGAGAAGCGTGAAACTCTAGAAAAAATCAAATCATTAAAGAGAAAGAGGGGAGGAAATGAGATTTCTACTGATGATTTTGATGTTGGCATTGAAGAAGCTACAGCTGAAAGCAGTGAGAGTAGAAAAGAGCGCTATGGAGTAAATGCAAAGAGAAAGGCAAAGGATGCTAAATATGGTCATGGTGGCAAGAAAAGATTCACCAGACAGAATGATGCCGCAAGTAGTGCAGATATTTCCGACTTTTCGAATAAACGAGGAAAGCCGACTGGTAATCATAGACTAGGCAAAAATAAGCGGGCTGCTAGAAGATAGGGATGTACTTGTATATTTAAATAATAATATTTTGAAAAGGCGAATAAATACAGTTGACCCATGGTACACGATCGTATATATATATTAAAATCGATCAAGAAGCCCGGATTCTCGTAATGATTCCAACACACTTTCGTCTAGATATTTATCGATCGTTGGTTCTTCACTAAGTCCTTTACGTCGTCTCGTTTTGAGAACAAAGTCTCTTGCCAAAGCGCTTGGTAGTGCCGCTGTCAGAGGCTTTGTTCTTTGATCTCTATCCAGTGGATCCCCAGGAACGATTTGCCACTGATCGAATACTAATGACACAAACGCCTTTCCCGCTGTTGCCACCCGAACATCAGTTTCAAATCCAAACGAGTCGATAACAGGGATAACTCCCTCTACTTGGTACAAAGGAGTTCCAGGAATAGGCGAGTCTGATAGTACATTACCTCGTCGTCGACCCAATAAACCGTATACGGCCTGAACAACATCTCCAGGGCAGATAACATGACATAAATAAACAGGCTCCAATAACCGCGGAGACGCAAGCAGAAATGATGAATAACAAGCTCTACGAGCAGTGGTAATCACCTGTGCTCCACCTCGGGTAAGAAGCTCGTCAGATAACACTGCATCGATAATTCTAAACTTACTACTGCGAACAGGCTCCTCACATAGAGGACCCTCCCGAGTACTCCATTTGAAACCTTGCTTAATTGATCCACTCATCGCATTCAATATGTTTTTGTCCACTTCATCCGGCAGAGTATCATCTAAT
This sequence comes from Sugiyamaella neomexicana, assembly GCA_030555635.1. Classification (NCBI taxonomy): domain Eukaryota; kingdom Fungi; phylum Ascomycota; class Dipodascomycetes; order Dipodascales; family Trichomonascaceae; genus Sugiyamaella; species Sugiyamaella neomexicana. Next base: position 157,211 of record JANIWN010000005.1, on the reverse strand, counting down.
AATATGTTTGGCCCCGAATCATCAGGACCAAACGCCCAAATCGATCTTGCTGAAAGTGCGTCCCACTGATAGTTCTCTTGGAAGTATTTACCGAGTTTACGGGCAGGCCATTCACTAATGTTTATTTTTCCAGCCTCAATATCTTCTGCTATACCTTTCTCAAGAGGCTCTGCGATAATGGTGATTTTACTACGTTTGTTGGGGGTTTCCGTATACGCTTTGATAGCAGACGTTTCTATGCATGTTTCAGCAAATCTAGTAGCTGGGTCGGATACTTTAATATCCATTTCGCTATAAAGAAGCCGTAAGTCGTGTAACACGCAGTCCATGTACATTTCCCCGCTTGCCAGAAGAACATGTTCACCCGATTCCTCCACTTTTGTCTGAAGAAGAGAATATGTCTTTGTTACTTTACGTAAACCATCCAGCATTTTGGGTAATTCAGACGGATTTACTGGCTCAACTGCCACCTTAAAAACCGTCTGGCCAATGTACTTGATAGGCTTGAAAATATACGCATCTTCTTTGAGATTTGTAGATACAAGGGCAGCTGTCTTTACTATTAAAGATTCCACCCCTGATATTAGTACCCAATTACCAGCCGGAACCGCGTTTACCGGTACTTTATATCTCGTTTGTGGAATCCATAAATCTGATACTGTATTGATCACCATATCCTCTTCATCTTCTAATGTATAATTGTCCCCCAATACTCGTACTTCATCTCCTACGCTTAGAGTTCCACTGAGTACTCTACCTAATGCGTATGTTTGGGACCCATCCGCACTGCTATATAGCTTGGCAATATTTACCGCCAATGGACCATCCTGATCACAGGCATACATTGAGGTTACTAACGGTGAATCCTCATGCTGCAACCCAGTATAAGTCTTCTGAATCTTGTTTTTGGCTGCTTCTATGGGTGAAGGAATACAGTTTAGTACGGAATCAACGAATGCCGACGAATTGCCAAAAAATTCTTTACACACAACCTTTAGTAATGGCAAACTATTCAGCTTATAAACTGCTGGCTTGAGATATATGTTTAGCGCTGATAGTGTTGTCTTCAGGGTATCTGCATTCTCCCCAATGGTCTGACTGTATATTTTGTACAACGGCTGAAGGATAAAATGAACGAAACTGAGAGTACTCTCTGAAGCACTTTTGGAAAATTTCCTGTTTTCCGGATTATAATAAATATTGCCCCATAGTCGTTTGGCAAATTCTTCCTCGTCTACTGGTACACTCGATCTTGAATTATACATGGACGCAAATGAGCTGATAGTAAAGCACCATTCCATGGATGCAGATGCAAATACAACGTTGCCTTTATGAGGAGATACGATTGTTGGTTGCAAGGGCGAGACCGTTTGAATGAAGTCATTGATAGTGTCTAGCACGTTTAAAATTTTGTAATAGGCATCAGCAGGAGGTAGCTTTAAGTCGAGAATCAGTCTGTCCATTTTGTTTATGACAACTATAAACGAAAGTCCTTCTTGGATTATGTGCTGTAATACCTGTCGAGTATTCACTTGTAGGCCCTCCACAACGTCAACCACCACCACAAAGCCATCCACCAGTCTGGCAGCTACTGCTACTTCATCGATAAAATCAACATGCCCGGGTGTGTCTATAGTGTTGAATAAATGGTATTTCCCTTTTCTATTTTGTAGTAATAAAGACATTGGTGAAGATCGAATTGAAATGCCTCGATCTCTTTCTAGCACATGTGTATCTGTATACCTCAACTGCTCGTATTCCTTTCTACCACCAACATCCTTCAGACTGTGCGTCTCAGCGACCAACATATCCATCAAAGATGTTTTTCCATGATGGATCTGGCCGGCAAAGGCAATATTTCTGATCTGCTCTGGTAACCCCATCAAATTAGCCTGATAACTTCGTGAATAAAAAACTTCAGGAAGCGATGTTTCTTCGACAGAAAAGGTTTTTGTCTCTACTGGGGCGATAATTGGTTGTGATAACGATTGAGTATCTCTCTCCTGAATAAGTGTTTCTACATCCGTTCCAAACACCTCTTGTGCATCAGGATAATATTTCTTGTCTTCATGAAGCACAATTGAGGTCGAGACAGATGTTATTGGACCGTCTGGTTGCTCATCCATCACCTCATCTTCTAGATCACCATTCTGGCTGTCATCTTCGTCATCTGAATCAGCGACTCTGGTGTCATCATTTTCATATCCTTCTTCATCATCGGAATCAGCACCCTCGGGCCCAATATAATTTCCAAACCTATTATTGTTGTTAGTAACTGTATATTTGGTCTGGATTACTAGACTTCAACTTACTCGTCATAAAGGTCCTCATCCATATTTCAGCTAGTGAGTTGTATTAAAGAGTTGAGAAATAATTTCAGTTATACTAGAGTATTTTTCTATAATAACTATTGAAATTATATACCTTTTTCAAACGCAGTATGGTTCACGTGGGTTAGGTCCAATCAGATATATATATCAGCCGTGTATGATTATAGAAAGGAAGTATATTCATCAGCATCATCTTCTCCATTTGGTTGGTCGTAGTCAAGTTGATGTGTATAGCTAGAGTATATCGAAAACAAATTGGTTGATAATAGGCTAGAAATAATTTCACTGTAAATCACGGGAGTTAAGTAGTCGTGAATCGATATCGTAAACTCCTAGAGCAATTGGGCTGACAAGTATATTGTGGCATATTTGACCTTGCTTAGGGCATTATCGTCAGTATTGGAGAGCTTCATAAATTGCTCTGGATCTCTCGGAAACTGTTTATCTTTGACTGCATTTCCTTATTTACCGAAACTGCAATTGGGGTTGTGGTTCTATCCAGTTATGAAGAGCATCACACCATATGAACAGTATGTATATAGTATACATTATTTGTGATCGTTAGCTAATACCTCATGAGCATGACTATGAGCATGACTATTGAAACGGATCACTTGATCACTACCTCCGGTCGTTTTCATTTGTAAACCAAGATAGAATAAATTATTGTATTATATTTTTTTCTATGCATGCAGGCCTGGCGAGATTACGTGTTGATTGCAGATATCTATGCTGATCCTTACTGTTGCTGTACCTCTTCATGCGTCTCTAGACGATTCTAGCGCATTCTGATCTAGTCTATGCTTAGCCACGAGGCAGGGTCTAATGTTGTCCCACGGAATATAAATTAATTAATTATTAACCGTAATTTTGGACCCCGAAAGCTTCAAACAGCATCGTTTATTTCAGTAAAAATGCTATCTGTTAAACTTTTCGAACCTCTGCCATTCTATGCTACAAACTCGAACAATGATGTTTTTACGTCCTTGGCTCAACAAAAATTTCTGATTGCATTGAGCCAATCATATTATTTGGCTAAGCTTCAAGAAAATATTGAAAGACAAAGATATCTTCAGTACGTCGAAGAGCAGGAAAAACGTAGAGTCGCTGAAGAGTGCAAGCGTGCCATTGTCAGAGTCTTATATGCCTTGAATAGAAAAAGATGGCTCAAAGAGTTGGAAGAGCAAACCCATAAGCAAACACTAATGAAGGAGCAACGCGAACAGGAGCGTCGGAGTTATTACAATTACCATCATTCTGCACTCAACCCCCTTGAATATTTCTTTAGTCGTTTAGCTGGAAGACATGCATTGGATCCTACCACTCATTCGGCCTATTCACACGATGCTTCCTCACGAGATGATGCAGACCCTGATATCTCGGTTCCTTCTGATGATGACGATCTATCTTCTACGCCCAAAGCGACTTCTTCTTCTTCCGCTATGACCGATCGCTCGCCTACCGACCCATTGCCTTGTTCTAACTCTACTCTGAAGCGGCAAGAGCTTCCTCTCTCTAGACCAACAAACCTCGACGACTTGATCTCCAGTATGATTAGTGATTTTTCTGCTGATGGTGAAGAAACGCAAAGTTCATCCAGCAAATCACAATCGAATAACAAGCTAGCCAAAAAAGAGACGCATCCAAAGGAAAAGGGCCCAATAGCACAGCCATTTACTTTAGAGAGAGCAAATCCAGGAGTTTCCACAGGATCAACCGAAGATATAGTAAAGGAGACTTACTCCAAGCTTGAAGGGATCCGATTACAGCTTCAAAACTGTGCTGAGAGCTACGAACAATTATTTTCTACCGAAACATCCGGCCATTCGGAATGTGATCAGGTGGCAGAAGATTATACAATGAAAATCAAGACCTTGCAGAACACCCAGATGCAATTGGAAAAACTGTACACTGAATTGGATGACATTGGGCGTGTTCCAGCTCAATTGAAGAAGCTGAAGCACGAGTTAGCTAGTCGTTCCGTTAAAATTGCTGATAAGGTTGAGGACTTGATCAGAGTGTTTGAAGGTCATCGAACAGAGCTTTTGGAACAGGCATTGAAAGAAAAAAGTGATGCTTCTTCTACGTGCGACAGCGCTGAATCGGATTCCGAGCGAAAGACATCAGAGGATGACTCAGGTCAGCCTTTGTCTAAAGAATCTAATACCAAAGCTGAGAAAGCAAAGACGAGGACCATTAGACATGTTGTTATAGAAACGGTCCCAGATGATGGTAATATAAAAATGTAGTGTATTGAATGCTGTTACATAATTCTTCCCTTTGCTCAGGCTCGGTCTGGCAGCAATGGCCCAAAAATCTTCGTTACTGTGGCTCTTCCAATTCCAACATTCCAATAATTCAGCAGCAGAGTTGTGCACACCCCCTCCTGTTGCTAAGGTTAATTTTCTTGAGAAGCTTGTGTCGAAGGAACCGACACTGAGGTAAAATACAACAGGTGAGTAAATACTTTTAGCGGGTATATATTACTATTATTAATATTATGGTATTACATCAAATCTTCAGCTTCTTACATGATAAGAGCAATGGCACCAGCAGCAGCAGCTCCCATGAGACCAGCCTTAAGGCCATTAGCAGCACCGGTCTCCACAGAGACAACGGTAGGGGCAGCTGAAGAAGGAACAACCGCAACAGAAGTGCTGCGAGCGGGACAGTTGGTGACGGTAGAAGCACAGTCAGTGACGGTGACCTCTTCAGTGGCAACAACAGTACCTTCGGCACCAGCAGCGGCACTCGCAACAGCGGCAGCAGATGTAGTAGCAGGGGCAGCAGCAGCAGAAGAGGCAGCCTCAGAAGAAGGAGCAGCAGCAGCAGCAGCGGAGCTGGAGACTACAGCTGCGGCAGGTGAGCTGGATGAAGCAGCAGCAACGGCAGCAGCAGCGGATGTGGTAGCAGCGGCAGCAGCGGCGGTGGAGGCAGGAGCACAGTCAGATGGTGGAGATGGAGGCGAACCACCGGCGGTAGCACCGAAGGCCTTGATGGCAGAGGCAAAAGCAGAGTTGATCTTGTCAAATTCGCCAGAGATTTGAGCTGCATCAGCACAAGGAAGAGCCTTGTAGGCAGCAGACTCAAGATCATAAGTCTTACCAGAAAGACTGGATAAATCGTTTTGGACAATAGAAGTGGTGCCAACAGCAGCAAGGTCGGATGCTTTACCAGATAAATCACCTAACAGACCAACAACAGCCGATGACACGGTAGAGATGGCAGAAGCAAGAGAGGCAACGTCAGAAGAAGCAACAGTACCAAGTCCATTGACAGCACTGGTGACGGCATCGACGTCTTTCTCAAGAGCAGCTTCAGTGGTCTGAATTTGAAGAGCTCCAGCGACACCTTGTGACTTTTCAAAGCCATTAACAGCAGAGTCAGTGGCAGCGACGTCAGATTCAAGCTGCTTGATAGCAGACAGGACGCTGGCTACATCGGCAGCAACTAATCCAGATAGGATTGAGGCAAGAACAAGAACAGAGAACTTCATTTTAAAAAGACAGGAATATTAATATTTGAACTGAATGTAGAGAATGTAAACAGTATTGAAAGAACGACTGAAGAGCCTTGGAATGAACTGGAGCGCTCACATGGTGCTTTTATACTTTTCCCGCTTTTTCACGCCTGGCAGGCTTTATTTTAGATTCATTTCTGTACTTGGTCTATTGTTTTTTATCTGCTACCGAGGAGCCCAGACACGAGGAGAAAAACACCTGCGTGAATGCGGGGTAAAAGTGACATGCTTAATGAGGAAACAAAAATTCCCGACTAGGGCCAGCAGCATTGGGCGCCACAAACCCTTTTTTAGCCATGCGTCTGTAACTCAGGAAACGGCTGCACTTGGACCACGTTCAAGGGGGCTTGCGAGATTGTGGGCACTGGGTACTCAGGGCCGGGTGAATAGCTAGCTGGTGACGACAAGGTAGGTATTGAGAGTTGGATAACGAGATGATAACTGTTGGTAGCAAAGTGGAAGCCGAGTTAGTAGCCTGCTGGTAACCAGTTGGTAGCGAGTTGGTAGCGAGTTGGGTCATTGAACCCTTAATTTGACTCCACCGCCACGTCTGTGCCGCGCAGTTCAGGCGCCTTTCAGTTGATCCATTCCGCCTGGTCATGAGCCGATGACTTGTAGACAACATATTTCAAGAGGGGTAATGCAGCCACTGGCGATCGTGGCTATTTCGCTTCTGCAATGTAACATTGAACCGAAAGACCCCTGACACGGCGCTATATCTATTCCAGACGCCTCTGGCCTCTGGCAGAGACCCCCACTTGCCCCCGCCGCCTGCGACCACATATCTCAGCTTCCTAGACCGTGACCCTACACGTTTGTTGGTGGTGATCGAGTACGTGGGTAGCGTATACGACGGGATTATAGTGGTAAGACACGGTAATAATGATATCTCCATTCCAGCAACGAATTTTTGTTTGCTGTTTCGGTTACGATTTCGGTTGTTGCTTCGTGAATGAGAGAGAGCTCTTACAGGTGAGACCTTGAACCTGAAGAAGACTCATAACCTCAGAGGAGCTCTTCTAGGTCTTTCCACCGTCTAGCATTCAGCGCGTGCTTGCGCGACATGCCCGGTATAGGCACAACACACCTTGATGGACGGGAATCTGAAACTTTAATCTGTCCCAAGTCAGTTGGTTGTTGTTGTTGGTCTGGCCCGGATATTTGCGGCTGCAGGAGTGATTATTATTTTCTTTCTATACATAGATATTTACATAGTTAATATTTTAACATCCGATGGCTGAACGGGCAGCATGAACGGGAGCCGGCACACCAGTCCAGATTCGGAACTGCTCAACCCCCTGGAACAACAACATGTCACGTCCTTCAACCACGTTCCAAGCATGAGTCTGTTTAGCCAGAGTCATGATCGGGGTGATGGCTGGCTTGTAAGCAGCATCTAACAGGGTCTTTTCAAAAGGTGCATCTCGTACTGTCATACCCAATAGCACATCAAGCGCATGCAATACGCTAGCATCAATGGGCTTGTCGGCAGGAATACAACTCATGGCAACCAAAGGTGCAACTACACCACCGACTTGAGTGTCAATGTCTGTAATAACCTTGATGTTATAAGCCCTATCAAACGCTGAAACAAGCTCCTCACCCTTGCCACCTGTACGGTTCAGAATGTAGATGTGGTCAAAGCCAAGATGATGGAAGGCGTAGATAGCTGCTCGGGATGTGCCTCCTGCGCCAATAATAAGGGCTGCATGACCTTTACCGTGGACTGAGCTAACTCCTGCACCTTCAAGTGCATTCACAATGCCTACCCAATCTGTATTATCACCAATAAGTTTACCATCTTTTCTCGCAATGGTATTGACAGCACCAATGGTTTTGGCCTGCTCGGATAACTCATCCAAGTGGCCAATAATATCAACCTTGAGAGGAATAGTAACCGATGCTCCACCAAACTTATCCCCTAGAGCTTTAATATGTTCAGCAACCTTGTCAGCATCAGAACAATCGAATTTGGAATATTCATGAGGCAGTCCTAATAACTGAAAACAGCTGTTATGTAGTGCAGGAGAAGGGGAAAATTCCACTGGATGTCCGGCAATGAAATACTCTTGTTGGTCAATTCCGCCAATAGAATAGAGCATTTCGTGTATCTCTTTGACACTCAATTGACCAGGGGCCGCCTTTACTGGTAATGAGCCATGAGTAACCGGTGTCAACACTGCATTCAACACTCTACTCAACTGTCCCTTTTTGCCCATGTTAATAGCAATTAATGGCTTTCTAGTATGATTCCTCCTGAATGTTTCTAAAAGAAAGTTATCCTGTACGCTTTCCGCCATACCCACAAATTTGACAACATCACCGATACGGATTGCTTGCTCATAGAAATGTTCCCAGGTAGAATTATCCCATTTCAAATCTCCTCCAAAATTATGATGCGACGCAATGATTTTTGAGAACCCTTTCTCATTCACCAATGTTTTCAAGGCTGTTTCCGGCAAAGTCAACTCCAAATCCACAAACTCCATTCCGAGCTTGTAGCCTAGTCGAATGAGTTTCTCTGCTTCTTGAGTCGCCTCAGAGGGGAACTTCCCACCTTGAGACTTTGTACGGATCGTGAATATAATTGGAAGCAATGTATTTTTCCTCAGAATGCCAATTTGTTCGGCAACATATTCCAGACTCGGAATATCACCCAGTTGACCATTCTGCTTCAATAAATCTACTCGCAGTTCAACTGCAGCACATCCTTCCAGGATAACATCAAAATCCTCAACTTCATTCAAATCTTCATAGGTCAATGATAAAAAGTAAGAGCGTCCTTGAGGAATCACAACAGGTTTGGATCCAGTAATGGTCTGTAAATAAGCATCCAGCGATCTGCGGACTTGCAAAGATTCTGCATCATTATCGAATTGCGACGCAAAATAGAATCTATTCGAACATTCAAAGTACCATTGTTCTCGACGTTTCCACACAGATTCAATATCAGTCACATAAGCCGGTCTCTCCTTATCAATATTGAGATAGGATACAATCGAGTCGATATTTCGATGAACATGCAACACAATGTTTCCATTGTTCATGTGCTTTTTCAAAATTGTTCTTGCTTCTGCAGTCTCAACAACCCCACCACCACAAGCAGCAACATAACCTCGGGGATGCTCAGCAAGGAATGTTTTTAGAATTGACAATTCCTGTGCTCGGAACCCTTCCCAACCTTGAGCGTGAATGACTTCAGGAATCGTCTTCTGTAGTTTAGCCTCCAGATACTCATCAAGGTCGACAAACTTCAAACCAAGCGAAGAACCAATCCATTTACTCATAGAAGTTTTTCCAGCACCTCTCATACCAATAACAACAATAGTCCTATCGCCATTTGGAGCAAGCTGAAGCTGAGGAATGACCGCCTGAGAATCACCTACACCCTGGAGTCTAATTTTAAATGATTGAGATAGAGTATCCCACCATCCAGGCCAAGTTTTGCCGACACATCGACGATTAGTAATCAACACATTCTCCCCGAGTACAGCTCCTAATAAACTGAAACTCATGGCAACCCGATGATCGTCATAAGTATGAACGCCTTCTTCAGGGGCATGTAAGCGATCAATAGCAATGCCATCAATTTCAAGACCATCAGGCAATTCTCTACAAGTCACGCCAAACTTGGCCAATTCATGAATCATAGCATCAATCCTATTACATTCTTTAACCCGCTGATTGGCTATACCTACAATACGTGTAGTAGGCCCGTTTCCGTTATCTCGAGCAATAGCTGCTACAACCGAAGCAGTTAAAAATGCGTCAGTCATTGGCTCCATATCAACAACAGGTAGAGGCTGGAGAGTACCTACGGCTGGACCCTTTACAGTGGTAGATGTAGCAGTTTGAATAACTGTGCATCCCATTGGCTTAAGAACATCAACAGCAAATCTAGCATCTCCTTGTAAAGAAGAAGAGCCAATATTAGGAACAGTACATTCAGTGCCAGTCATGGCCGCAAATGCCAATGGATATGTAGCAGAAGATGCATCCGACTCAATAACATATTCTTCTGGATTCTTATAGACCCCTTGAGGGATGTAATAAGTATACTTTTCAGTAGTTGATTTCTCAACCTTGACTCCAAATGATGCCATCATAGCAATAGTCATATCAATGTATAGCTGAGAAATAGGCTTTCCACCCACTAATGATAGAGTCACTGGTCGGTTGGCATAGGGAGCACACATGAGAATCGACGAAACATATTGAGATGAAATCGTAGCTGCTAGCTCGATGCGGCCTCCTTGTAATCCAAGACCACTCTTAATACGAAGTGGTAGGGAACCTTGAGCTTCAACGTACTCAATATCACTGCCGTTGGCACGAAGCGCATCAACAAGTGGCCCAATAGGACGTTCCTTCATACGAGCATTGCCAGTCAAAATAGCATATTTTTCATTGTTCGAATTCGGGGCACCAATCAAAGCAGCAGTAGTAGTCAAAAATCTCGAGGCAGTGCCAGCATTTCCAAGATATAACTCAGAGTCAGGAACGACTAAATTGCCGCCATTACCAGTCACAACGATAACATCGCCACCTTCCTCCTGTTCAACTTTAGCAGCTTGTAACTTGCGAACAGCGTTCAACATATGCTCAGTATCATCGGAGTGCAACAGATTCTTAATTCTGCATTTTCCAATACCCAAAGAAGCCAGTACCAAGGCTCGATTTGAAATTGATTTGGAGCCTGGAGGGATCACGGTAACTCGATCTGGTGACGAGCCTACAAAGTTGCCCACCGAAATATTATTTGACAAAACAACTCGAATATCATCATCAGAAACAACTGTTGCATGCTTTTCAAACGTCTTGCCGACCTCGGAAAGCAGTACAATCTTCTTTTTCTTGCCATCGTTTTTCTTATCAACATTCATGACTTGAAGCAAGTCATCAACATGACAGACAATGTTGTTAGATCTTTTACGAACAAGCTTGTCGTCAGGACTAATTGGCAGATGATAAGAGGCAAGACATTTGGTAATTCGTGCCACTTGAGCGGCACTGAGATGGCCCAAGAAACGAGACAACTCAGCTTCAAACACCATTCCAATTGAGACACATTCTCCGTGTAGAATATGAGGCATGTACAGGGCCTCATAGGCATGGCCAATCGAGTGGCCGAAATTTAGCAAGTTCCTCAGGCCACCTTCTCTTTCATCAGCAGTGACTACTTCAGCTTTGACACGAACTGATCCACACACAATGGAATGAATAATATCCTTGATAGGTGCCAAGTTAACTCTTCCTCTAGCATCTCGTTGCCTAATTGTTTCAAAGAAGATTTTATTATAAGATTCCAAACGACTGAATTCTTCTTCGTTCCAGATAATGGCCGTCTGTCGGTGTTAGTACTTCTTTCTATGGCTGTTGCTGTAAAACTCACTTTTATCACTTCGGCCATTCCATTAATAAATTCTCTTTCAGGTAGAGTCTCAAGAAAATTCAAATCAATGAAAATCCGCTGGCTCTGCCAAAATGCGCCAACTAAGTTCTTGCCCTTGGGGGTATCAATACCAGTCTTACCGCCAATAGATGAATCGACCATGGCTAAGAGAGAAGTTGGGATCTGAACAAATCTTATACCTCTCATAAAAGTGGCAGCAACATATCCAATCATGTCCCCAATGATACCACCACCAACAGCGAGTATGACAGTATCACGGGTACATCCTTCTGACAACATCCAATCCTCAATCTCTGCCTTGGTAACTCGATTTTTAGATGCTTCTCCAGGAGTGATCAGATATTTCAAAAGACGGGCAGGATTTGAAGGGTTTCTCACAGCACAAGCGTGAGCCAGTTTCGTTTCCAGTTTCTCAATGTGGTCGAATTTGGCAATATTGGTATCCGAAATCAGCACATAGGTTGATGATGGTATAAACTCCACTATTTCATTGACAATATGATCCTCCATTCCATATCCAACATGGATACTATCGGATCCTAGTATCCGAACCTTGGTAATCTCCGACATCTTATAAAAACCGCGCCGAACCAAATGTTCAATGATGATGATGGTTCAGGTTCATGTCAAGTGTGGAGAGACTTGTCGAGTTTGAGTCATGGAAAATTTAACCCCTATAATGGAATATGTTTTGAGAAATGAAAAATATTTCAGTGTGTGAAAACTCGTATAATGTTCAGTAGAGGTAGTAGGGGTAGATTATTCCAAGTATAAAGAATAAAGAAACAGATTCTATTAAGGTATTTGGTAGACTGAATCCTTTGGAGTCTGTTAAACAGTAGATTCATAGACTTATTATTATTATAGAACTTTTCAAGTTTGTCCTTGTGCCCTATTAGTAGCCTAGTCCTTATAATAGTTGAACTTTATGTTAGATATTTTAGAGCTATATAAGATACCAAGCAGGTCCTGAGCAGGTAACTAGAGAATCTAGAATTAGGGAGTTATATAGACCATCAGATTTATGTCCATGGATTGGTAGGTAGTTATCAATTTATACGGACCGATGTATATTGCAGTGAATACTGGGGATTTATAAAAGTCTGTTTCCAGAGCTTTCCTCCAGAGCATCTAAGCCTTGGTTGCCTTTTACTTTGGCTTCATGCACTGGGAATTGTTCGGTTGAGCTTTGAGATAACTCATGTTTCTGATTGATCAAGTCATATATTTGATTGAACTTTTGGCTATTTAGATGGAGATTTTGATTTAAGGTTTGATTGATCAGCTCGCACCTCGAGAGAATCATGTATGACAGAGAAGGCTACTATGATTGCGAAACAGGGAAAACGAGTGAACTAGCAGTACCTCTGGCGTCACGCAGCGTCTACGGGGCAATGTCAGACTATTCCAGATATCAGAAGGGAAATGAACAAGTTTGAATGAATACATTCAACGAGGTACACCTCGCCATCACGTTTATTATCACTAGCTATACATAATGTGGACCGGGCATGAAGCCAAGAAGCAAAACAAAATAAGAACTACTCGGTGATTAATCGGCCATCCATAAAGATCTATCTCACAAACTTAGCTGGGCCTGGCAGTCTGAAGTGGACAAAAACCCAACAAACTGCACTCTATGGCAAGAAAAAACGACCTGGAACCAATCAGAACGATTGATGCCGTCCATTCTATCTGCCACAATCTCCATCCGGAGACAGCCAGTATTTTGATATAGAGAGAAAAGAGACATGAGAAGTTCACGGGAAAGTTTTTTGGATTTATTTAGCCAGGTTTACCGTCCGGGTAACTTTACCACTTCGTCAATGCTAATTCAGGTCTCCAGCCAATGCTCCAACGAGAGCAAAGCGAGTGAAAGCAATCCACGGGTCTGGGCAAAGCCCAGCCACCGGAGGCAGCAGCCGATGTAGAGAACATATTTCATGTGTGTAAATGTTTACCGCCTGTGGAGACTCTTCCTATTTAAAAACGATTCTCTAGTGTGGCTTACCACCCCCTCTTGTTGTGGAGCCAGCTTTCTGGCAGCCTGAAGAACTTTTACTAGTACTGGTCCCTTCCTGTAGAGGGTCTTCTTCGGCCGTCGCCGGGCAGTGATGGGAGTGGATGTGTCTAGTTTAATATGTTGGGGTACTTTTGTTTCCTTCTTGGCCTTTTGTTCCTTTTCTTCTTCTTCAAGAGCCTGTATAACATATTCCGGTAGTAGTGCAGATTTTTGCTTCTGATTTTGCTTCTGTTCTTTTAACCATGCATCTCGCTGTCTTCTCTTGGCCTTTTCTTTGGCATCTTCTTCGGTTTGTAACCGCTGAATATTCTGTGCTCTCTCTCTGAGCTGCTCAGCAGCAGTGAAGTTACTTTCCTCCTCTGGAGCATCATCTGAGTCGGATTCATCAGCAGATAAAAGGTCGTCTTCCCTGGTTATACTCTTTTCGATAATTACCGATTCAGCTTCGTCATCTTCGCCAAACGTCTTATGCTGCTTCCTGCTTACTGATACATCTGATGATCCAGAAGCGACTCTTCTAACTGGAGTTCTCGGGGGTTGCCTTAACACAGCCATTTCGTGTCTGTGAATATGTGAATATATGCTAAAGTTCAGTGGAAAATAAATAAAATTGGCTGGACAAGGTTTGTTTGTTTCACACCCTCCCTCAATATTAGTATCGCTGATCCGCAAAAATATTTCAACACTCGCATCTCTTTGGTACGGCGCTATCTACCTATGCATAAATGCATTAGAATATGCAGGTTCAACGCCGATCATATAATCCTGCGTTCTAACCATGCCAGCTTCAATGCTCGTCTTCCTTGAATCTTTCATTTATGAATTTTCATGCTATTTCTAAATTGTTTATCGATGGCATTTTTTTACAGCGTTTTTTTTTTAGATTAGTTCTCACTGCAAAAAAATGCTAATTCTCATAACAATTACAAGCTCCTACTTGCATGTGTGATCTGAGGGTCGCCAGCTCACAGCAAAGATTTATTACTCAGACACCTTATAGACTTACAAAAGCAACTAGAAGAACTGCTGGAAGAACAACAGACAACCAAGTAGCTACTTTTTTTGAATCTTGTTTGATATCCGATAGAATGTCTCCATCAAGATTTTTTGCCTTGCGTTTGTTTCGTGGCATGCTATTATTGGTAATTGTATTATACTCAGAATGGTCGTTATCTTTGTCACTCTTGTGCTCTCTTGTTCCAGTTTGTTTCATGCGTGCTGAACCTTTCTTTATAACAGCCTCTTCACTGTATTTCATGTTGTTCAGAGCGCGTGCAGCAATAAAAGCTATTTTTTTAAAACTTTTTGTAGCTTCCAGCTGAGCAGCTAATACCACTGCATTTGCTTCTTTTACCAAAGGAGTGGTCTGAGATTCCTGCTCATGATATATTTTTTCTACCTTCCGCTTTGCATTTGATATAGCATCATAACTCTTTGACAAAACTTCTTGTATCTGATATGTCTCATTGGGCATCAGGCCTAATTGTTTATCGAGCAGCTTGTTTGTGTTAAGAATAGATTCTAGATATGCACTTTGCACAGCAGCTGTAGCAACTGCTATGGTAGGATGCTGATATGCTTTAGTGGCAGCATGTGCAGTATCAGGAGAAGTATAGATTATTCCGTCGGCCAACACATATTCACACCAGAGAAAGAGTATCAGCCAAAACATTGATCCCCACATAGCTCTTCTAGTTTAAATTTCTTGCTCAGGAACAGAGAATCAGTACTTCCTAATTATATTTATATGGAATAAAATACAACCTCACTGGGGCCTTGTCCTCACTGGGGGCTTGTCCCTTGTTTTCATTACCTATTCCCCGCCAAGAAAAAGCTACTGCTTCCCAGTTTTAAGTTTGTTTTAAATTACGTATTTAGGTTATAGCTTATACTAGAGCTGACTCGCTTGATTTCGTCTTTTTTGAGAAACTGCTAGATGGCTTAGTCCATGAATAGTCCCATTGTTAACATGATCATAAGACCTAGAACGGCACCAACTTCAATACGATTTTGACCGTTAGACTGAGGAGGAGCAGTATCAGTACTAGCAGCTGGGCTTGTCTCAGTACCAACTGCCTGAGCAGAATCAGAAGCAGCTGCTGCTCCTGTGTCTGCGCTAGGCGTCGTCTCTGACGCTCCTGTAGCTGTCAGAGTTGGACTTGGAGACTCTCCTCCATATAAACCTGCTGATTCTGTTCCGTATAATGAGCTTCCATAACTAGTATCAAATCCTGTGTTGGCACTTGCACCAGCATAAGCGTTATCGGTACTTGTCGCTGCTATTCCACCACCACCTCCTCCAACTGTATTAGTATCGTACGATGGTCCAGTTTCTGCTGCTGTTGCTGCTGCTGCTGCCCCTGTAGCACTTGCTACAGCAGTACCATAGGCAGCAGCTGCTTCAGAAGTTGAACCAATAGATCCTGCTGCTGCTTCCGTTGCTCCGCTATCAGCCAGTGAATTATACACACTACTCACGGCTTGAGATGTCAGCACCGGTGCCTGTGCAATATTCATAACTGGATTATCATTGTAATGTCCATTAGCAATTCCTTGAGGTGGATACAGAGGTAAAGCTTGATTCGCTGCAGTATGAGTCGCAATTGAAACGGCATGAACAGATTCGTCACGATGGCTAGACCTTATTTTCTCTCTGGCATCACTTGTAATAATTTTAGATGCTGTTTTAACAGAGCTAATAGAAATGGCAGCCTTGCTGATTGGTAAAGTCTTCTTACTCTCAGCTATTTCAATAACTGCAGAGTTTACAGATTTCTGAAATTCAGGGTCTTTAAGAATTGCTGCAACAAGATGAGCAATATCACTTTTCTCTGATTGTGCTCTTCCAACTATAACTGGTTGTCTACCGGTGGCTGCCTGACAGGCAGTCACTAGAACAGTCAAGGATAGCAAGCTGGCAAGAATCATGCTGATATTGGTTGTAAACCCAGAAATACTATTAAATATTTACCACTGTGAACTTGGATCTATAGTGCTCTGCTATTTGCACAAGTCGGAAATAGGCCATTAGCATGTCTATATATATAGCGTATTTCTTAGGATAACCATTCCATTAGTTCTTTCTATTCCCTTTATTTGCTATAATTTTCATGCCTAATCTTATATATATTTACTTTATCTCTTTTTGGTTTGCAATTTACTGAAAAAGGAAGTTGCAAAGAAAGTCAAAACATCAGAAGGTACATAGAAACAATTCTGTATTAGAGAACGAATAGCCTAAAGTATAATAAAAAGCGGGAAACTTAAATATAAGTTGGAGACAAGTTTAAAAGAAAGAAGCGAATGTATGAAAGACAATTATGTAATGAGTGTCAGAAGGCTACTCTATCCACAGAATATCGGGGCGCATACTAAATTAATAATGCCCACAGAACAATAAGGCCTAGAGCAGAGTATCCAACAGTATCAACGGACGAAGCAGCAGATTTGGATTTGACTGGAATCTTCTCAACTGTCTCTCTCAAGGCACCCCGCTTAATATTCTGATTAATCTTTTTTGACGACGGGGTTTCCGAATTCGGGCTCTCCTGAACTGTATATCCGGCAAGGTGGGCACCAAGGTTGTCCTGTGGACCCGGAGCAATGGACATAGAAATATCCTGAGATACTAGGGGCATGTCGATTTCATTTACGGGGCAGTTTTCACAACTGGGTACGGTGACTGTCGCCGTAGCTGCTGTTACCGTAACTGTGACCGGCACACAGACACCACCGGAAGGAGTTCCGAAGCCGGGACCACCAGGGCCACCAGGGCCGCCTGGTCCACCATCACCGCCTGGGCCACCAGGACCACCAGGGCTTGAGCCACCAGGAGAAACTGGACCACCTGGGCCACCAGGACCTCCAGTGCCGCCTTCACCGCCTGGGCCACCCGGACCACCTGGGCTCGAACCACTAGGAGGCATTGGTCCACCAGGACCACCAGGACCACCTGGGCCTCCAGAGCCGCCATGACCGCCTGGGCCACCAGGACCACCAGGACTTGAACCTCCAGGAGAAACTGGGCTACCAGGACCGCCAGGACCGCCAGGACCTCCCGGGCCGCCATCTCCACCAGCACCACCGGGGCCGCCTGGGCTAGAACCTCCAGGAGACACTGGGCTACCAGGTCCACCAGGGCCACCAGGACCTCCTGGACCGCCTGGACCTCCAGGACCGCCAGGTCCACCTGGGCTTGAACCGCCAGGAGACACTGGGCTGCCAGGTCCACCAGGACCACCTGGACCTCCAGGGCCGCCATCACCACCTGGACCTCCGGGGGCTCCACCACCTGGACTTGAGGGCTTGTAGGGTTTCGAAGGTTTTGAGGACGTCGGTACCTGCTGTGACGGGCTATGAGTTGCCGACGGTTGAGATGGAGAAGCAGGAGCTGAAGGCATGGGACCGCCTGGACCTCCAGGCCCACCAGGACCACCGGGTCCACCAGGGCCACCAGGTCCGCCAGGGCCACCGGGACCAGAACCTCCAGGAGATGTTGGGCCTCCTTGGCCGCCAGAACCGCCAGAACCACCAGATCCACCAGATCCACCGCTTCCACCAGAGCCACCATGACCACCAGGAGTAGTTGGACCTCCTGGACCTCCAGAACCGCCGCTTCCACCTGTACCGCCTGTACCACCAGATCCGCCAGATCCTCCTTGACCAGGACTAGGAGGCTTTGAAGGTGCTAAAGGTGTTGAAGGTGCTGAAGGTGTTGATGGCTTTTGAGGCGAAGAGGGTGGAGGGGTAGGCGATGGCGGTACGGGGGCTGAACCTCCAGGTTCTCCTCCAGGACCACCAGGGCCGCCAGGACCACCAGGGCCACCAGGTCCACCGGGACCACCGGGACCACCAGGACTTGAGCCACCAGGAGAAACTGGACTACCAGGACCGCCTGGGCCACCAGGACCTCCGGGGCCGCCATCTCCACCAGGACCGCCAGGACCGCCTGGACTTGAACCACCTGGAGAAACTGGGCTGCCAGGACCGCCAGGACCGCCAGGACCTCCAGGGCCGCCATCACCACCTGGACCGCCTGGACCACCGGGACTTGAACTGTCAGGGCTCATTGGGCTGCCAGGTCCACCGGGACCTCCAGGACCGCCAGGGCCACCTGCACCACCGGGACCACCTGGGCCGCCAGGAGACGAGCTACCTGGAGTCGTTGGTCCTCCAGGGCCACCTGGGCCTCCAGCACCACCATCACCGCCCGCACCACCCGGGCCACCAGGACTTGAACCTCCAGGAGACATGGGGCTACCAGGACCACCGGGACCACCAGGACCTCCAGGGCCACCATCACCGCCAGCACCACCGGGGCCGCCTGGGCTAGAACCTCCAGGGAATACTGGGTTTCCTGGACCACCAGGGCCGCCAGGGCCTCCAGCACCGCCGCCGCCGCCGGGACCGCCTGGACCACCTGGACTTGAACCACCAGGAGAAACTGGGCTACCAGGACCGCCAGGACCACCTGGACCTCCAGGGCCGCCATCACCACCAGGGCCGCCTGGACCACCTGGACTTGAACTGTCGGGGCTCATTGGGCTACCAGGACCGCCAGGGCCGCCAGGACCTCCAGGACCACCGTCACCGCCTGCACCGCCAGGACCGCCAGGACTTGAACCACCCGGGTAGACTGGATTTCCTGGCCCTCCTGGGCCTCCTGGACCTCCAGCACCGCCACCGCCACCGGGACCACCGGGGCCACCAGGAGAGGAACCTCCAGGAGACATGGGGCTGCCAGGACCACCGGGACCACCAGGACCTCCGGGGCCACCATCACCGCCAGCACCACCGGGGCCGCCTGGACTTGAACCTCCAGGAGAAACTGGGCTACCAGGACCGCCAGGACCGCCAGGACCTCCGGGGCCGCCATCTCCACCAGGACCTCCAGGGCCACCAGGACTTGAACCGCCTGGAGTAGTTGGGCTACCAGGACCGCCAGGACCACCTGGACCTCCAGGGCCGCCATCACCACCAGGGCCGCCTGGGCCACCAGGACTTGAACCGCCTGGAGTAGTTGGGCTACCAGGACCGCCAGGACCACCTGGACCTCCAGGGCCGCCATCACCACCAGGGCCGCCTGGGCCACCAGGACTTGAACCGCCTGGAGTAGTTGGGCTACCAGGACCGCCAGGACCACCTGGACCTCCAGGGCCGCCATCACCACCAGGGCCGCCTGGACCACCTGGACTTGAACCGCCAGGAGACATTGGACCGCCTGGACCACCAGGGCCACCAGGTCCACCAGGACCTCCAGGACCACCAGGACCTCCAGGGCCTCCAGCACCTGCATCAGGAGTTGTAGCTAGAATATACGTTAGAATAGGATTTGTGAAAAAAAATGAATCCACTTACTTGGAGTAACGGTAACTGTAACGATCTGTGTCGTAGGGGAAGGTGTAAATACTTGGGTCGTACTTTGAATGACAGTATTGGTTATTGCACAGGTCTGGCCTTCACAGGAATAGGTGCTGGTATAAGTAACAATCGCAGTACTGGTAACTGGAGGAGGAGCTGAGCCGGTTACGTCAATAGTTGTTACTTCGGTAACAGTGACTTCGGGAGCAGGGGGAGTTATAACAGTCACCAAAGAACTGGTTTCAGTCACTGTGGACACACATGTAGTAGTATCATCGCACGAATATGGAACTGTAGAAGTAACAACAACTTCAGTCGTAATTGTGCTAGGAGCCGGAGTAATGGAGTCGGTCGAAACGGTGGTGACTGTGACAACTTGTCCGGGCAAAGTGACTGGTGGAGCAGTTACAGTATTAATAATGGTAACTGTACCAGTAACAGTAGTCTCTCCACCGGTGACTGAGATTGTTTCTAAGGATGTAAAGTAAATGTCTGATGTCACAGGAGGGGCCGTCATGATAACAGTTGTTGTAACTGGAGATGGCGCTGACTCGGAAAGAGTAACTGTAAAAGAAACGGTTCCGGCGGGAAGAGTAATCAATTGCGTAGCTGTAGTTCCCTCGGCAGTCAAGGTTTGAGTTAGAGTCTGGAATTGAGTAAACTCTTGAGTCTGTGTCTGGATCTCTGTCTGAGTTATCTCCTGGGTTGAGATTTCAGTTTGGGTGAACTGCTGAGTTTCAGTATATTGCTGAGTCTCTGTATACTGCTGAGTTTCAGTAAACTGCTGAGTCACTTGCTGGGTCTCGGTAAACTGCTGGGTAACTTGCTGAGTTTCAGTAAACTGCTGTGTAACCTGCTGAGTCTCGGTATACTGCTGCGTAACCTGCTGAGTTTCGGTATATTGCTGAGTGACCTGCTGAGTCTCGGTATACTGCTGAGTGACAGTCTGTGGCATGGCAGGCTCTGTAGAAACATCACTGCCACTTCCTCCATCGGTAGCCTCAGGTGTATCAGTGTTTGTGTCATCTGCTGGTTGAGTATACACTGGTGCCGGAGGAGGACAATTATCGGGAGCTGCTGCTGGTTGGCCGCAACCGGTTAACAATGGCAGGAAGGTGTTTTCAACTACATGATTAAAAAAGTCCTCGTTATGGAACATAGATGAGCCTTCAAGATTGAGCTGAATATTATTGGTCTTAGAAGAGTTGTAGCAAGCATGACAATTTCCTGCCATAGCAGCATTCTGCTGAAGTACTTGGCACATGCAACTTTGTCCACCGCACAACATACAGTTGTTCACGATCTCCTGGCATGATCCCCAACAGTTGGATTCTATGGCTTGAGTAGGGCATAAAGATTGCCCTCCACCTCCACCTAATAAGCCTGGAAGGCCCTTTGATAATAGAGGTAATAACAAAGACAAAAAGGCATGCGTAGGGACTATGGTGAGAACTGCAGATGCAGTTATCACGCGAGTCAGTCTCATTTTGAAGGAGCGAATTAGAGACTCTAAGCTTTGGATGCCTGATAAATAGAAAAGTAAGAATTTGGATTTGGATTTCACGAACCGGCTCTTATATATATATGCCTCTCTGTCAAGTGGTGAAAGAATAGTTTCTTTTATTTGTTCATGTCAATGAAGCACTCAGTGCCTTAATTTCAGTTTAATGAACCATTTGTTGGGGCAGCAGGCCCCTAATGTCTTTGAAAGCATCGATTGTTAGTTGACCCAATTTTAGTAAAATAACTAAGTAATAGGCTTAACCTAAATGCCTTTTTTCTTCGATTCACAGCTCGAAATGTGCAATGACCGACTGCCCAATTCTATGATTCAAACTCGCTGAATACTTTGTCACTTTGCACTGTCATGACCAAGACAGTATTCTAGATATGTTTATTCATCTTCTTTGCCATCTAGGCAGGTTCCGCCAGCAGGCACAGGTGACCAACCAATCAAATTGGTAGCTTCCAGCTTGTGAATCATGCTCCATTAGCCGAAATTACAAAACGTTATTTGGCTCTTTAAGCGATAAACTTTACGATAATAACAGGGTTCATCTCTTTTGAGTTCTTACAGTACCAGTTTGTAAATTTGTAAATTTGCTAGGTACGAGATTCCTTACCACCACTATGCACACTAATAAATAGCCAAGTCTGAGATGTTTTCCAAGTTCCCGATCAGAATCAACCGAATCCTCTTGAAAATAGTACTCCCATAATACTACTATAAAGCATAAAGCGGGAATTCTGGTTATATTCTGTATTTGATTCCATCCAATCTGACAGCGAAAATATTACCATTGTAGACATCATTGAAAATATCATGCAAGATGCAACGTTAAATTTCCCTGTCGATCTTATCTCAACTCGCACATTAAATCGATTTATTTATTCTGCCAGTTACGAGCTGAAATATCGTAAAATGAAAGTCAAGAGGCAAGTAGATTTCAATGAAATTAGATATAAGAAGTTACAAAATATCTGTGTTAAGAAGAATGAAAGAAGATGAAAGGATAGACGAGAACCAGATAACTGGGAATAACTGGACCAATGGTTTTAATTATTTAAAGCCAATTTTCTAAAAAATAATGGCGGCAAAGGCCATAACAACAGCCAACAGCTCACCAGCAACCTTCGTGGCACCACCTTCGGCAGGACTTGGACTGTTACAGTTACTACCAGTACATGAAGCAGCTGCCTCGTGAGTTGGACTGAGATGTGACGAAGCCCCAGAAGTAACAGATTGTTTGTCCGTAGCAGACTTAACAGAAGATGGGCCGGGGGTTACATAAGAAGCACAGTCGGAGTATATTGTGTAGGTCTTTGTCTCAGAAACGGTTGTGAGAGTGGTAGTGAAAGTAGTTAGCGTACAGTCTTGACAGGTACTAACCGTGACAGCACATTCATCACAAGTCTTGGTGGTAATCACAGGAGGCAGAATAGTAGGTGTTACAACTTTAGTAGAGCATACATTTTCACAGCATTCTGTTACAGTTTGAGTGATGGTGGTGGGAGCAGCAACAGCGGTCTCCGAAATGGTCTTGTAGAACGTAGATACGGGGTTTCCGGACACTGTTCCTACAGAAGTAAGGGTCGACGCGAGCACAAAAGATCCCGAGCTAAGGCTGATGTTTGAAGTAGATACAGTAGATACTGTAGCTACAGACGAAAGAAGCTCTAAGCCAACAGACGATTGGCCAAGAGCGTAGCCGGATAAGCTTAATAGAATGATACAACCTATCTTCATTTTTTTGGAATTTGAACGAACGAATAGAGATAAACTTGATTATAAGAAAACAGATTGTCTTGATATAGAACCTAGGACAATACCAGGTGTGACGGAGCGGGTAGTATTTATAATTGAAACAGACCACATATAAATTAAGGTATCTGTTATGTAGGTACATATATTGAGGTCTTTCTGAAGCACTGTTTTTAGAAACGCAGTTATCAGGGGATTTCATTTTTGTTTACTTTGAAGGTGCCTCTATGTGGCATCTTTCGACAAAGCCTGTCTCGCTTTTTATCAAATTCTGCGAGTATGTTTCATTAATTTTGGCATGGGAGAGAAATGCAGGAGCTAAGATATTTGTAAACTACAGGACTGATTATCATGATACATTGCAAAATCAACTGCGAGTAAAGCTCTCTGCTGTTCATTCAAGGACAGAAGGCCTTCAGTGTGAATGCAGCAGTAAAGTATTTCGAGCTGGCCGCTAACAAACCAGACAAATAAACTATAATCTAAATAAAGATCTACGAACCTTGGATATATGATAGAAAAAAAATTCTGGAAGGCTATTCCCGTACTATCTTGTAGGCAACATGATAACCCGCCTGTCTCTCTCATTTTGTGCACCTGTAAGACACTCTCAACATATTGAATGGTCGTTTTTAAGAGCCAAACTTTTGTATTATGCTCAAAATTATATAGAAAGCAATTGCCTTAATCGTGTACACCTCCAAAATTATATTCTCTGACAACGGTGCCTGACTATATGCTGGCTTAAATCTTATTTGTATGTGCATCACTGTCGATAGATTTTGAATAATAATACTAATTAGATGCCTGGCAAATGTCGCTACGCCTCTGCTCTAATTTTACTATATATAGAATTGTCAGCGACTACACGATGAAGGCGAAAGATAGAAAAATAGGCGGTGTAATAGTATTAACTCTAACTAAAAACACCTTTGAAGATTAAGACCAATCATAAGCTATAAATTAAAGACAAAACGCATGACGCTGAAGTGTGAGAATATCTAAACTTTACATTAGCAAGGCGGCAATGAGTCCAACGGCAATTGAACCAAGGCCAGCCTTGAGAATAGATTGTCCGTTGCTCTGAGCAACTTCAGTAGCACTGGCTCCAACGGCAGCGACGACAGTGGAGTTACCAGTAGCAGCAGGAGCGACGGTGCTAGATCCGACAACTGTGACAGTAACACCTTCAATGACAGTAATAATGGTGGTAGGTGAAGCAGAAGAAACAGCAGCAGGAACAGGGGCAGCAGTGGTCTCAGAAGCAGCAGGAACAGGGACTGGAGCAACGGAGGACTCAACAGAGATAGGAGTAGACACCGACTCGACAGGAGCAGCAGAAGCCGAAGAGTTAGACACGACTGAGGCGGCAGGCGTCGAGGTAACGTAGTGACACGAAACAACATCGGAACCAGTACATGAAGTGATAGTGACTACGTCAGTACTGACAATGGTAGAAGCATCACTGGTGGCAGTGACCACTATGGTGGAATTATATCCAGCTTGAGCTTGGACGGCACCAGAAAGGAGGGCAAGGCCAGAAATAGCAGTGAGAGCGGAAACCATATTTTCTAGAGTTGGATAGAGGTTGTTGGTATTATTAAATTTTAAAATATTATTGAAGAGACGTGTGTAGAAAACGAATGAAATTCCACTTTTAGGAGAGACAATTCAAAGGAGTGTAAAAGTTTGTGAATGAACCTAATTGTTGACGGGTGTAAAAAAAAAGTTGGGGCATGTCGGCGTTTTATATTAGTAGTACCGCGATCGCCCGATTCCATGAGGCCATAGAAACTGTCTCATGGAACGTTTGGCTTTTTTTTGCTAAGGGTACCTATCGGCGGAAGCATTGGCAAATTCCTGTGCGCGCAGATATAGGGGGTGGAGATGCATAGTTCTTCATATTTCACGAAGACATGCTCGAGATGCACACTTTAAATGCGCACAAAATATGTGCTGTCATATGCATCTTCCAGTTTGAGTACAACGAGACTAAGTGCCAACGGCCCAGCTTTGAGTCTTGTGGTCCGTCGGATGATTTTATAGAAATTTATAAAGAGTTGTGGTCCTCCTATACTAGAGATAATGTATTTCCGAGTTCTTCTCACAGGATATGAAATGCCATTACAATCTGCTCCAGTCTCTCTTCACTCTCTACCAATTGGCTAAACCGCACTGCCCGGCCGTTCATTCTCCACGAGCAGTATCTGGGTTTCTGGCTACAACCTTCTCCTATTTCTTAATAGTATATTACCCCTGTTTTCACCTCCTTCGTTCTTCATGTATGTCAGCTGCAAAATTGCCGTTTCAGACAATGCAGATGCGACAAACGCGTAGGTTACGGAAAAGATCGACGTTTGTTGATATGAGAGAACAACTATGCATATATACTGATGATTCGACTTGGCAAGAGCATGAAGAGCGTGACGTTAATTCTGGCTGTTGTTAGGTCGATTGGGTTTGCCTGGGCGGAAGTAGCCTGCCAATTGCAATGCAACTGTCCACTTGCTCCAATGTTTACTTTGTATACGCCCCACTCAACGCGTTGATCGAATGGCGATTGCAACGTTAGGTGAATTACTATTTTACTGCTTGTCTATCTAGCGTTTCAAGCAATGACTATTGTAACATTAACACCAATATAGATGGCACTTTTCACAATTAATTAATATGCTAAGTTGGTGTGCAGTGCCGCTAACATATAGTATTAACATATAGTAATAACATACAACATACAATATGCAACGATGCTCTAGCGAACGCGAGCTCCTCTGGGCTCACGGCTCTCATTGCCTCTATTACATCCCATTCCTCAATTACGCAGGTACATTACTTCGATTGCGGCTAGAAAAATTCAATAGGCTCGAAAAGTTTGTCGCCGCTGTCAAGAAGCCTAAGGTAATAAATGACCCTTACGGAATAGATGGAATGCAAAAGTGAGCAGCGATGATTCGATGTCTGAAAATAGACTTTTCATCGGATGATTGGATCATTAGTTAGTCCGAAGATCCAATTCTGATCGTTGGCATTGATGAACGTTTTGTAATATGTTGAGATAACAGGAACATTTTGCTAGGACCGCCTCGGGCCCGCTTCCATGTACTTTTGATAGTCGTCGTTCAACATAGAAAGCAAGCACAAAAAGAGCAATATGTTTGAAAGTAAGTTAAATGATTAAACAAACGTTCTATGGCATTCTAACATGCGTCCAGATACAGGGGGTGGGCGAAGGACGGATGGTTATGTGTGTAAAATATGCCAACGAGGCAACAGTCCCAAATCCAACCAAATTGTCTTTTGCGATGATTGCAATACTCCATACCATCAGTTATGCCATGTTCCGTTAATAGATCGAATTGTAGTTGAAGTACCGGATGCACAATGGTTTTGCAAAGAATGTCAGCCAAAGAGGAGAGAATTGCCTTTAGAGACTGGACTATCTGGAGAAGGCTTGTCTTTGGAAGTTGTAAGTTAATATAGAGAGAGCTTCAGGAATTGCTTAAAAGCTAACTGCCAGAAACAAACTTACTTGTCATCTCTATCAAAAGCCCAGTTGATTGATCTTATTCGTTATGCCGAAACCCTGGAACCAAGTCTACCACTATATTCGGCACATGCTCATTCCATAGTGCTCAAGATGCAACTTGAGAATAGTAAGCGACAGTTCCCAAGCTCGGCCAAGAATGGAAAAGTAGACTATGAAGAACTTCTCGTGGATGCATTATCAGCAAAATCCGAAGGTAAGGGAGTAGAATTGTCTGAGATTTGGCAGTGGATTGCCAAAGACACTCAATCTCCCGATACCGTGGACTCTTCGTTTATTCAGTCTGCTACAAGAGCGCTACAAAGAGCTTTACGAAGAGGTCGCATTATTAAGAGGGGCACTCTCTATTTTGTGAATCCTAATTATGTAAGTTTATTAAGTTTGTGGCTGTCTCTCGCTTGTGCGATTCTTCTAACTTCGTAGCAACCTCCTTCAGAATTGTCTCTTACACAATATCTTGCTGCCGATGATGAAGCAATGTTTAGTGAGATTCCAGTGCGAATTCCCCCATTAACAGAAGAAGATCACTATTATTGCGTAGATGACAATGAAGAGGTATTCAGCCACAAGGTTTACGTCAAAGTTCTATAATCATTATCGATTGTTGACTGATGCTAGTGCTTCAGCAATGCAACTGCCATATTTTCCAGGCAGATCGTCTGGGAATACTGTTACTTTTGAAAAGCGCGTGGAAAGATTTACAACATTTTTCATGCACCTTTTCAACAAGGATTTACTGGGAATCTTTTCTCGTTCTCTACTTTGCAACACAGAGATGATTTTGATGATCATTAATGCGCTGAAAGTGCCACAGAATAGAATCTGGTCACTCAAGTATGAGAAATAGTCGTCATCATCAAACGACAGCAAGCTCTCTACAACATTTCCTAGATGCTCAATCATGAGTTTGATTGCCTGGTCACTGCAAGACTCGATGGTTTGGTGACACAGCAGTTCATTGCCAACTCCTAGAATCGGTGCCGTCAGTGCTGGTGATGCTGCGCTCTCATTTTCGGGCAAAACAACACTCTGTATATAGTTCCAATAGTATAACACCATAAAATACCCATAATGATAGCCTGCCTCTACGAATTGTACCGTAGGTTGCTCAAATAGATATTTCCATTCGTCCACCCAATCCTGAAGCTCATATTCAATGGATTCTAACGTGAGATCTGATGTTATAAACCTGTATACAATTGTTTGCAGGGTGATTTCAGCAATCATTCGGCCGTCGAAGTTGGTTGCTGGACTAAGCTCCAGAGTTCGTCGGCACATGTTCAATCTAATTTCATCGAGAATACACATTCTTCCAGACTGAACACAATTTACCAGATGGACTAAACATAAATGATTCCATACTCGATAGGCAGTGATTTCATCGAATTCCGTGGTGGGGCCTATACCATCAAACGACATTACAAGCCCTAAAACATCTTTAGTTATAAAATGCTGAAGGGCAATTCCACTATAAAACCAAGCATCAAAAATAATATCTCCGTTACTAAGAGAAGACGCATGGATTGCTAACACACATAATGCCTGCATAAACTCAATAGTCTGAGGTACAACTACCAAAGATTGAGTCAGTTCGGTCATTAATCTCTGTAATAGCTTATGATATACCCTCAATCTTAATGACTTGTCATAATATCGTACTGCCACACAGCAACATACAGTGAGCAGAAAAGAACACCGTCTTAATATTCTATCAAGCAACTGTTCAATAGGAACGTCTTCAGGAAAAGAAACCCATCGGTTGTAATTCTGTCGGAAATGATACAAAAGTTCGCTTGCCTCACTTTCACTAACGATCCCGAGACTGATAATGTTTTGGTCATGAACAACCATTTGCGGTTCATATAAACGAACTATTTGTAATGGTAATTGAGAGCTAGGACAAAGAGACCCGAAGATATTAAACGGAGAAGCATTGAACGATAAAGACGATCTTCCAAACGCTGCTCCCTTGAGTCGATCTTCAACCGCCATGTGTTCCTCCTCTTCATCATCAAAAGAGATTGCATCCGTGTGTGCTGGTAAATGTTCGTTGAGCAGAGAATTGCTGGTCCTACGAGGTCGAGACCGGATATATAATGACGGTAACTGACCAGGAGTTCGGGCTCTGGTTCGTCGTCTTTTTCTTCTTTGTCCGGCTTCATCATGTATGTCTCCTTCACTACCACTTCTTCCTTCGAGGATTTTGAGAATCCTGGCAACATTTTGTTCCACATTATCCAGTCTTGACATATATGGTGAACTACTATTATTATTATTGGATCTACCAGTATCCCAGTTATTGAGTCCTAAAGAAACTTCATCGGAATCTTCCAGAAAGCTACAGTCCAACGCCAAAGTTCGGCATCTCAAGCATGCCAGACTATTAGGAGCAGGAAAGCATCGCGTCTTTTGTTTTCGACATGAAGCACATGCTCGAGATGCTCGCGCTGCTCGTTTCCCTTTCGAAGCCGAGTCGTTTTTAATAAACGCATAGCTGGACGTTGCTGAATCCACAGGACTCGGTACTGATGAGGGAGACGCACTACCAATAGTCCTATCGGACCGTGCTAGACCTGTTTTGTCTCCATTAGAAGCCATGATCTATATTCACTTTGAAATCGAGCTGTAAACTGGTGAACCTGAACATTATTGTAGATAAGATCGGGATGTTTTCAGCCGTATGTTGGTATCTGTATAGTCCGAACTATAATAATAATCTGATTCATGCGTTTACTAATTCATAATAAATAATATTCGTTAATCTAAACGTTCTAAATACATAGCACATACAATATCACTCGCCTTTTCTCTTCTTTTTCCTATCCTTTTTATTTTCTTTCTTTCGCTCCTTCTTATGCAATCTAATCTTGACATTTAGCCGTCCAACTGAACTCCATACTTTGTCTCCAATGGTGGTAGGAAGCTTGCGACCATATAAACATTGGTCTACAAGCCACATTCCCACAAGGAACCCTTCTCTATCAAGAGTACCGTTATGATGTCTATCAACAAGATCCCATATCTGGGCCAAAGTGCTATCTGACAATCGGCTCCGTCTCCATATATCTCGCACAATCAATCCATGAATGTCATCATTGGGGTTATGCTCATCCATGAACACGGTGGAAATCTTATAATCTTGAGGATTGTCGATATTATCGTCTTCGTCTTCATCGTCGTCTTCACCGTCATCTTCTTCGTACTCATCTTCGTCGTCGTCTTCATCGTCCTCATCATCGTACACATACTTTAAATGTATTCCCTTATTTGTAGCCCATAGACCTTCATACCTCTTTTTCTCCTTATCAGTTAGAGAAAATGCATCCATATGATGTTTCCACGGTTTATCTTCATTGAAGTTCTTATGCTTATGTTCTTTACGCATGGTGCTTTTAAGAGTAGTGGCCGGAGCAGCAGCAGCAGCAGCAGCGATCTTACGATCACTACGGCCTTTAAGGGTCAATCGACTAAAAAATGAACCACTGCTTGTATTTGGAGACTTGGATGGCGCAATATGAAGACTGCTGGGATGACTGGGTCGTGCCGACGGTAATGAGTTGGTAGGCACAGTAAGAGTCGATCCTAATGAAACCATGGAACTGGCAGATACAGAATGGGGAGTGTCTAATGAAGGAGAATTAGTCTGATCAGCATCAGCGCTAGTATTATAATTCATATAGTTGAAATAATCGGGATGGATAGGAGCTGGTGATTTCGATTGTGCGCGAGGAATATCCCTTGGTGATGATGGTAAAGGTAATCTGGGACTGTTACGATTTTCATTGACATGTCCACTTGTTAGACTATCGGTGCTATTATTTCGAAATTCTTTTTCCCAAGCATGCGGTATAAGTAAAGTATCGGAAAATGATAATTCGGCAAGATATGGTCTGGTACGAGTTAAAGAGGCTGAAGTCCTTACTGAATTACCAGGGCTTTCGCTAGTTCGTCCTCTACCTCTATCAGGACTGCTGGACCTCAGAGAATGGTTATCAGTGATATTTTCCATCAAATTTGAATGAGACAGCGCCACCATAGATGGCCGTACAGGCGCTTGACCAGCTGAATTTTCAGATCCATAATAGGTATTACTGTTATTATTATTCTCCAGAGCTGCAGGGGTAATAGCCGATCGAGTCCATCTTGCAGCTGGCTGATATATTCTTCTTCGCTTTCTGATATGCTTCTGTTTAATGTCCATTTTCATATTTACATCATTATTGATTTTTTCAAAAGTATCGACAACAGTTGTTCTTGCAGCCATTGCAGCAGCTAATGCCGACCCAGCTGTGGTGCCTGCTGGAAGAGGAGGAGGCGGTGGTGGGAGTGAATGCAAACTGGAATCATCTGATTTGATTGGTGGCAACGCAGTTACTGAGAGTGGTTTGTTGGTAGCTCCTGCTTTCTTAGCAGCCACTGTGGCCGTAGAAGGCAACTCAACAGTTGAATCTAAAGCGGCCACCGATCGATCGGCAACTGAGAAATCACTTTTCGTTCTCTGATGGACGCCGGGCCCACCAACTCCTAAGTCTTCTGCTTTCAGTCTGGAAACACTAGTTATAGCAGCTGCTAAAGATGAAGATGTATGATCAGAAGTGCCACGGGAAGATCTGTTGTCAGTCAGGGACACCGGTGATGAAGGTCTAGGAGGTGCTGGTGGCGACATCAGCGACGGCGGTGGCGGCGTCTGTACTCTATTTATAATGGTAGTAGAGACAGAAGACGAAGAATGACTGCTGGCCGAGGAATCCCGTTTAGGCTTTTGTCCCGTTGCTATTATATCATCAGAATCTTCAGCAGGCGGAACGATTGGGAGAGGAGAATGCATATTTGATGCGAAATCCGCTGCTAGTGCCGATGTGGTCGCGGCCGGGGTTGTGATAGTTGGGCCTGAAGAGCGAGGTTTCACTTTATTGAATGCTAAAATGGCAGCCTTGGTAGATCCATTGGCTGTAGTGGCCGATGATGCAGGTAGAGATGAAGAAGAAGAAGCGGGGGCCGGCAGAGATGACCTTGCCTTGATATCTAACGAATGACCGCTGGAAGCTCGCGTGTGAGATACAGTAGCAGCTTTAGCAGTGACAGCTTGTAGAGAAGTCTGTTTCTGATTTGAGGAAGCCTTTGCGGCAGCAGCAGAAGCAGCAGCAGATATGACTGAGCTCTTGGTATCAATTACTGTTTTTTGTTGCGACTGGATTATATCATGCGACAATCTTTGGTGATCTTTCATTCTCTGTTGCAGAGACTTGTTTGGACCAATCTGCTTCAGCTTCATGCCACCATTCGAGGATCCAGATCCAGCAGAATTCTCGGGAGTAGCAGCAGCAGCAGCTATAGAAGAAGCAGCAGCGGCATTGAGAGCTGCCTGATAGGATGCCAGTTGCTGCTGTTGTGAAGACGCATTGTGACTTGGCTGAGATATTGGAGCCGTCGGCATCGTCCTGAAAGTGACTCTTGGGTAAGACTCTTACAACGCTCTTAGAAGCCAGATCATTAGATTGCCCACAGATGTAAACCAAGTGAAAACTTTCACAACCTTGTGCTAGTCTGCAAGTGTGTAAAAAAGATGATTCTGCTCAATAAGTACCGACGTTCCAGTTCCAGCAAACCTAAAAATAGCAGGATTCCAGTACTCTCATGGAAATAAACAACGCGACCCTGTCACACAGCGGTCTTGTCAAGTACAGTAAATGTTGAATTTCAAAATTAATTGAATCGGAATTACAAATGAGAGCGAAAATAAGAAAAACAACCCGGAGCTGGAAGCCGTCAAGTCCGGAGATGTCAAGTATCACCGGGTACGTTCTTGATGATGCTCAAGGGGGAGAGAACCATCACCATAGTGGATGTTAGGGCGGCTGGGCCCAGCCGTGCTCAAATGGGGCACTGTGATAAAGGTGATGGATGATTATCAGTGTTTGGTAGGTTGTTCATGATTTGCAAACATACACAATAGATCCAAATGGTAATTATGGTTTGTGTAGTTTGAGACAGATGACAATGCTAACTTATTAGAGTGCGATTTTTAATTTCCAGTCTTTGCTGCTGGTGATACTTCTTATCATTTGCACGAGTACATATGCGCGAGCGTTGGTTCCAGCGCTGGTGGATAGACAAAAGACAGGGTACGTAGAAAGAAGTGATTTACGATGAAGATGGCTGGAGTTTATCGAGGTGTTAACATGTTGTACAGGATTTTCGGAGTATTTTGGAAAGCGGCAAGGATAGGCGAAAGGTTGAGTCCATATGTGAGTCTGTGCTGTATTGCCATGGCTATAACTCTGTTGATTGAGTAATGATTGAATGAATAAGTTATTTTAGCTGATGATGATTGCAAGAGACATACTGAATTTGACAGGCTGCACCAGATAGAGTCTGTGGGCTATGATCAGAGTAGTATTAAAAAGTAGTATTTCTAATAAATGACTATATAAAACTATCTATCTGCCAAGAGGAATGGTATACGAAATATCCAAGGCATCATTCTGAACTAAAAGACTGAGATCTTGCTTGTTGGGGGGAATGTCAATAGCCAAGTTGGTGACCGAGTTACCAGGAGAACATCGCTGAAGAGATACAAGTTCCTTCTGTCGACTAGATAAGATAATGAACCATGACTCGGATTGAGGCTTATGGAACCGAGGACAGTACATCTTTTTGGATTTGATGTGATGAGCATGGTTTAGCGACACTTTGAGTTGCGATTTCTCAAGATTAGTCTTGATTGAGAGTGTTGGAAGGTTGCTTACGACGCGTTTGAATTCTTTCTGACTCTTCCAGGCCACACGCAATCGTTTGGCTGATTGGTCAACGTCATCGACAAGATCCTTAAGACGTCCTCCATTATCACCCGATCCATCTCGAAGCTCGAGTCCAGGTAACGCAGTCACAGGATCTGTAGTATCCCAATAAGCTTGCTTGATATATCTCATCAAGGCGATGAATTCAAGACAACTGTCAAGATAGCCCAGTTCGGCACATGTATCTACTGCCGCCTGAAGAATACGCAAACTCTGATCCAACACTGCCACCGTGTCCTGGACGTAATCTTCAATAGGAAGCTCGATTCTACTCATATGGGCTTGTACGAGAAGATATGCCTTGACATGAGGATCGACCATTCTCAATCCTACGTCTTCACCATGGAATCGAACTTTCTTAGAAAGCTCTTCGTTGATAACATCCTCATTATGACGAATGGCCAGTTCATCATATTCAGTGGCCAAGGCAAGAATTAGTAAACAGTCACGCAATGACATGGATGGTTTGATGTTTTCTAAAAACTTCTTCATGGTCTTGTGAGACATATAATAGAAACTGGAGATTCTCAAAAACTTGGTGGCAAGAATTGTACCATCCTCTTGCTCCACAACACAACCAGCATCAGACAGATTCGAAATAGTCTTGTTGATCAGTTCCACTGCCCAATCATTGATTTCATCTGGTTCTTGTCCTTTGATTTTGTAATAGGTAGGATTGCTATGGATTCTGCGATATAAAAACGTCCATGTCAAGAAATCCAACGCTTGTTGTTTACTGCTTATGGTACCAGCACTAATTTCGGCCCCCAAATGGTCTTCTAATACCTTATGCAATGAAGACTCAACTGGGAATCCACTATTCAAAAAGTACTTGTAAAAGGACTTTGTAGATTCTTTGGTGTATACTATAGCCACTCCACTGGTATCATAGGCAGGACGACCAGCTCTTCCCATCATCTGTAACACATCTGTCAAATCCATATCTCGATAAGTATCGATTTTAGCATCAAAAAATTGAGTGCCTTTAATGATCACCAAATAAGCAGGCAAGTTAACACCCCAAGCAAGAGTACTTGTTGCCACCAGGATTTGTACTTTATTAGCAGCAAACAGTTCATGGCTAATTCTTCGATCGCTATCAATCAAGCCCGCGTGATGTAAAGCAATTCCAAATTGTAAAGATAGTTTTAATGTTTCGTCTGTGACCTCTTGTAAAACACTCGCAAGCTCTTCATCAGTCATTTTCAGAAATCGTCGCGGGTTCTCTTCCATACCACACATATGAATAAGGTCTTGGGCAGTAATTCTAGTCTGCCGACGTGAAGCAACAAAAATTAGAACTGGCTTCGTCGGCGAATGTCTTTTAATTGCCAAGAACGCCGGTTTATTCATTGTCTTCATCAATGGGCAGAAGCCAAGATTGTCGGGAAATCCATCGATATACATCTGTAAAGGAACAGGGCGTACAGACTGAGAGAAATTAAACAAGCCACTACCATCACTTACTCCAAGCCAACTAGCCATGTCCTGAGCATTAGCAACCGCAGTGGACATGCCTAACAATCTCACTGATCTTTTAGTCTTGTCAGAAACGAAATTCATACGACTAACAATCATTTCTAGAATTGGACCTCGGTCACTAGCCAGTAAATGAATCTCATCCATTATAATCAGTGACACCTGCTGAACAAATTTTCTTGTCTGCCAGTTTCTACTGATACCATCGAATTTTTCTGGAGTAGTGATAATGATATCTGCCTTGCGAATGCTGTCGGCATCAGGATTGGTATCACCAGTGAGCTCAACCAGTCGAATTCCTGCCTGTCTGCAAATGCCTTTGGACCAATCGCCGACTCTCTCCTTTACTAGTGCTTTCATCGGAGCAATATACACGACTTTTGAACCAGGGAATTTCTTGAATGCCGACCAGATTGCAAGCTCACAAGCAACGGTTTTACCCGAACCTGTCGGAGATCCTAATAATACATTTGTATCTCTATGATAAAGAACATTGAAAGCCATTGTTTGCATAGGATTAAAATATTCAAACTTGGACCTATACATGGCTTCCAGCAAATCATCCTTCAAGGCACTCACTGGCAAGGGTCTTAATTTCAACAATTTGGTTAAAATTGGCTGTGTTTCAGGTCGAATTAAATGCTTAAAGGACACTGCAACACTTGTTTCCGACCCAGCCCAAGAATCAGACATGACTCTCACAATCAGTTGATCTGGAAGCGGTTCAGATATAGGAATAGTGAAGTCGAAAATATGAGGTGATTCCATTGATCCCTTTGATAGGATCAACTTCTCCACATGAAGGACTTCGGATTTTTCCGAGTCCTCTTCAACCCAGATCCAGAAAAATTGTGTCTTACCATGATACTTGAAATCCCACTTGAAATCAGGCTCCAACTCCACATGAACTCGTAATACTTTGGAGGTTATGGGCTGTATTTCGGCAGTCATGACCTCTAATAGTGGAAATCTATCTGCGAGTCTAGCTACACTGCTACCCTGACGGATATTATGAACCAGCTCTCCAATCTGTTTTGTCTCCATATCTTTGAGATCCACAACTGACGGGTTCTTAGCCTCGAGGTTTCTCAGAATCTGCATTGGAAGTTCGTTGAACTGGGCTAGAGGATGCTCAAACGACCATAACCGTCTATCGATGGATTTACAGAGAGACAGTAATATTCTCGCAAGATTACCCCATCTTCGATTGATACAAATCAAAAACAAAGCTCTGGCAATACGAGTCGAGTTCTGGGCAACATAATTAGCATCTGATGACAAGGCAGAATCTTGAATAGTTGCCTTGGAAATAAAAGCCTGAAGTAACACGTTGGTTTTACCTTCGGCAGTGTCCAAAGTGCTGGCAATCTGACAAGGAGATGCTTCTTCTTTTAACTTTGTCAACTCCTTGGATTCTTCATCTCGAGACTTGATACCATCAAATTCTCCACTCATACTGATCATTGCAAATATATCTGCTTCGGTAGCCATGGGATTTAACAAGGTATTAAATACCTCTACACTATTATTCAACAAATAGAAATCCGATGCGATCCTGCCCAAGTCTTTAGACAGAAATGAGTCAGTCTTGTTTTCATCGAAGATAATCATTTGAACCGAATGCAATCTACGAGCTGCTTCAACAATCAAACTCCTTCTTCTTTCACCTAATAGCGGGTCATCGGTCACATCGACCCATCGAAGTCCATAAGCGAGAGGGTTTTTCCTCATGCGAACGAATAAATATGTATAACCGAGCCACTGGACTCCTTCATCGACGTTGGTGACAGTCCCAAGAGAGATTTCCGCATTGAGATTGTCTGCCAATTTCGGTTGCAATCTGGATTCGATTGGATGCTGTTGAGTTATGGCTGATAGATAGTGATCCAACCTATCCAGCGATGTACACAGAATACCGGTACCGAACTTTTCAAACTGCGGTCTACCAGCACGGCCAAAGATCTGAATGACGTCGGAAATGCCCAAATCAACAAACCCTCCTTGTTTGGCATCATAAACCTGGGTTCCTTTGACAATAACAACGGCAGCAGGTAAATTGACACCCCAAGCCAAAGTGGCAGTACAACAAAGGACCTTGATTGCTCCATTCATAAACAACTTTTCAGTCATATTCCTCTCTGATCGCAGCATACCAGCATGATGAACTCCAAACCCGCGATCAAATAGCTCTCTCATATCCTTATTCTTCCATTTAGTCATTTCACGTTTGTATGCATCATAACCATCCAGTTCTGAGCAATCGAATAGATCCATCTCTCCATTGGCCTGGGCCATGTTCATGAACGTTCGGGATGTTTTGACAGTGTCCTTTCGAGAATGGACAAAAACCATTACTTGATGACCCTGCTTAAGGTTTTCAACCAATTTGTCATAAGTGATCCTGTCAATATTCTCTTGGGCCTGTTTACTTCCTGCTTTACCTTTGACACCAACAAATTGCTGTTGTAAAGGAACAGGTCTGAATGAGGCATCAAAGTAAAACAGACCTTGTTGAGGGTTCACTCTTAGGAACTCTGCCACATCGACGAAATTAGGTAGAGTGGCTGATAGACCAACAATACGAATCATTGACTGAGTACTCTCAACTTGGCGCAAAGTTCTAGCTACTAGAGATTCAATCACTGCTCCTCGATCTTCATGTAACAAGTGGACTTCATCGATGATTAGCAATTTGACCTTGGTAACCAGCTCATTATCGCCAGACGATTTTCTTGATACAACATCCCATTTTTCAGGAGTAGTAACAATGACTTGAGTGGCAGCTATTTCGGCTCTCGTCAGTTGCATATCACCAGTCAACTCTCGAACATGGATACCTAACCAAGCCAACCGATTGCCCATCTTATCGACGATTTCGGCAGCCAATGCTTTCAGAGGTGCAACATAAACAATTTTAAAGTCGTCGTACTGTATGTCATACAGGCCATTTTCTTCATCATATGTACTGTGATGTAGAATCGTGTTTAACATTGCCAGCAAAGCGACATCCGTCTTACCAGCACCAGTAGGAGCACACACAAGCATATTCTCGTTGGTGTTATAACCCACAGGATATACCAAAGATTGCATTCGATTCAAAGTCTCGTATTTGCTAAAGGTTCCCCGGCACAGTGGATCAAGATCCTCTATAGCTACCAGATCGCTTTTCCTGATGACAGCCCTCTTTTTAGGATATGGAATAATTACTTCCTCGTAAAACTCCTCCTGGGTTCTAGTAGTTCCTTGAGGCAGACTATATTTAGTACCAAACGCACTAAGTGTGTTACCAGCATCATGAGCTCTATAGACATGGGGATACTTGGGATCTGCTGCTCCGTATTCGAGTCTACTGGCCTTGTCTTCCAAGGCCCTTCTGTTCGCCTGCACCTGTAGTTCCCTTTCAGACTTTGTAAGCATGCCGGACGACGAACTGCCGGGCTGAGCTCCATTTGGAGGGTTCTGATGGGTTAGTATTTGTGGGCTCTGCCCACACCCGTTGGCTCCTGCTTCGCAGGAGTACGTGGAGCAGCCGTTATTCGAGCAGTTGGCGGCTCGGAAACAACTTACTTTGACGAGAATGAGAGATGAACGCCGTTGGATGAGCTCGGCAACTAGACTCAGGCGGTCATAGCCGAGTATGTCAGCCAGAGTGCCTTGAAGCTCGGGGTCAGGCATGTCAGATTTGAGAATTTCAAGCAACATCGATTCGAGATCTTTAGCAGAGAATCCGTTATCACTCCACGATACATTTTCGCACTGCTGACCGAGCCAAGTCTCATCAGTGGCCTTAGTGGACTGTGACTGCTCGTTTAGATCAGGAAGTACCAAAGGATCGTTGTCTATCGATGCCAGGGCCAGGCCGGGCTCCGATTTCGAGATGAACGGCACACGAAGTCGTTCAATGTCCGCCTTCATCTGAGCCATCTGGCTCAGAAAGTCTGCAACCTGTTTTGGTTGCATTGTAAATGGAATAGAAGATAATGAGAAAGAAACTCTCTCTCTTCACGGAAACCGGTCAGTGAATAAATATATATACTATATTCTACAGCCGTGTATGACATAGCATGTATCGAACATGCAGGGTCCACTCCACCCCTTTCTCCGTCCTCCAGGCCCTTACACCATCTCGAGCAAAGCTCGAGCTACAGGTCTGGGCGTAGCCCAGCCGCCGGAGGCAGACCCGGCAGCGTAGACGGAGGCAGGCTGGCCAGCCATTTGTGTAGCTCGAGTCTGTTTTGAGTGGATCGCGAGTCGTAGTCCAGCAGTTTAGATTCCAGCGATGTCAGTGACTGTTTCCATTGACTGATTTCAATATGCATTAGGGAGAGGGTGTTGTTGATATCGTTTAGACGGGTGATGGAGGAGGAGGCGTCAGAATGGAGACCCTGGAGACTCTGTAGTCTTTGTAGGATTCTAGGAATAATAGAGCCATAGGTGTCTAGGGCCGACAGGTGGGTATAGAGGGAAGTTATCTTTGAGTTGTAAGTGAGGGCTTGTGAGTCGGAAGAAGTAGTTGGGGTTGTTGATTTGAGTTTTTCTACTAGAGAGACGATTTCTTTCAGATTGGTAGTAGCCTTTTCAATGGAATGAGAATCGTTTGTGAACAGGCTGAGCTTACGGCGTATATCATCTATCGTGACAAGAACCGGTTTGGGAGGATTGTTATAGGCGGATCCGGCACCGAGTTTTGTTTCCAGAGACGTCAATCGTGATTCAAGTTCAGCTATTCGCCGAATATATTCAGTAACATTGGTGGTGGTGGTGGGGGTAGCGGGAGGTGCCACTTCAGATATAACGTCGTCGTCTCCAAGGGTAGTATACAAGTTGATAGGGGTGGTGTCGCACGGTTTAGGATTTTCATTGGTAATAGCCAGCTTATTCAAGATCTCCTCTAGACTTGTCATGGATTCTTTTGTACTGTTTGGATGCGTCGAGGTATTGTCCAGTTCGACTTGGACCTCAGCAACTTCTCGTTTCAGCCGAGCGATTTTCATGCCCAAAGTCTCGTCAACAGATCTCGTACGGTATGACGACTTACTGATGGAGCCAATCTGAGAAGAGAAATCCAAATCATCGGAATGATAGACCTCTTTTTTAGAGAATTGGTCCTTGGCCTGTGATATTGATAGATTATCGTCGTTGATGTTCTCATTAGCAGTAGAGACTGATGTCGAAATGGTAACAGGCTGGTGGTCAACAGGGTCGGGAGTCTCATATACCTCGGTTGACGACGAATCAATATCAGGTAAACTGGAATATTTAGACATGATGTCAATCGATAGTGATTGACGAGTGTAGAGATAACTGTGATGGACTATTTATTTACATATCCAGGCACGGTACACGGCTGTTCTAGGCATGGACGTGAGCGACGTGAACGACGTGAATACCTGCGAAGTTGCAATCACCTAGACTGGAAGGGTGAAGTAAACATGAAGTAGCGTCTATCTACTCGTTTATATCTTAGCTTCTGGGTCTTGTTCTGTCTGGTCCCCGTTCTCTGATGTCTGGTCTATGGGTGGTCATTCTGATTCTCCAGTCCCTGCATCGACCATGCGGCGGTTACCCCTGAAATCTGAAACTTTTATACCTGCTGATGAGCACCTCGAACTCACTCTGGCCATAGCTGGATAGCTGGAAGCCATGACGCGATCAACGCCCTCTTTGGCTCACCTGGAGAAATACTTGACTAATATAGCACTCCACAACAAACGGATCAATGCTTTTGTATCACTTCGGCCTGTTGAGAAAGTGCGCGCAGAGGTCGGGCAACGCATAAATGATAGTAACGCATCATCCGCTCTGAATGGCAAGGTTATTGGTGTCAAGGACCTGTTTTGTACACTGGATCTACCAACGACGTGCTGTTCAGATATTCTGAAAAACTACACCAGCCCATATGAGTCCACAGCAGTGGGACTTCTACGGGAAGCGGGCGCAGTGGTCATTGGCAAGACCAATATGGACGAGTTCGCAATGGGCTCAACGAACGAGAACAGTTGTTTTGGCAAGGCGTTAAATCCGCTGTTTGCTGACGACGAAGTCACTCCTGGAGGCTCTTCCGGCGGCAGTGCCGCAGCAGTGGCTGCTGAAATGTGTGATTTGGCTCTGGGAAGTGACACGGGTGGATCTGTGAGACTGCCCAGTGCGTACTGTGGGGTTATTGGGTTCAAACCAAGCTATGGCCTTCTTTCAAGACATGGCGTTGTGGCATATGCTCAAAGTCTGGACACAGTGGGTCTCATCTCCAAAGATATCTCGCTCGTCGAGGCCTCGTTCAATGCATTAAACAAATACGACTCTCATGATCCCACGTCACTTGACCGTGATCTTCGTGCAAAACTGCCCCTTCATAATCACAAGAACAAAAACAAAAAACTCACTATTGGTGTTCTAAGAGAAGCGGTCATCGACTTGTCACCAGAAGTAAGGCAGGCATGGATCTCATGTCTCGACAGCTTACGAGTCAAGGGTCATACTATCAAAGTAGTATCTTTACCTTCTCTGAAGAGCGCACTACCGGCGTATTTTATTGTTTCATTGGCTGAAGCGTCATCTAATCTCGCTCGCTATGATGGTATCCGCTATGGATCAAGAGCTGACTCGGATAGAGACGGCCCGACTGGGACAATGTATGGGCCCACCAGAACTCAGGGCTTTGGCGACGAAGTCCAGCGAAGAATCCTACTGGGTACTTACAACCTTACTGCTAGAGCCTATGGTAACCACTTTGAAAAGGCCCAAAAAGTACGACGCAAGCTTCAAATGGAATTCAATTCCATCTTCTCCACGCATAACATTCTATATCCACACAATTCATACTCTCCGGGCGACATAGACGTGCTTATCCACCCTACAGCCCGCACCACGGCACCGACCTTTAAGACTATTTTCAGTGCTGAAAATAAAGTCGACGCCTATGTCAACGACGCCCTCACCGTGCCTGCCAACCATGCTGGCATCCCCGCCATTTCTGTCCCATACGGCCAAGTGCCCTCAATCGGCATGCAAATATGGGGTCAGTACGGTGACGATCAGAAGGTGCTGGATGTTGCCAAACTGCTCTTGGAGTAGGGAGGGACGTCGCCTCCGGCTGGGCTGGGCGCTGCCCAGACCCGTGGCTCGCTTCGCTCGGGTGGAAAGGAAAGTACAGTGAATAAATTATTAAGCACATGAAATTAACTCTTACACATCATTAAATATTAAAAGTATCTTTTCTAGTCATTAGAATTGCTCTGTGGCAGTCACTGCTTTCAGCACTTGTTCAAGACTGACGTGAAGCTTGGCGATAATGGCATTGCGATCCCAGAGCTGCTTATTCTGCCAGATGGTATCAACCAGGCATGTGTTGATATGCTCGAGCTGTTCGAGAACCAGCTCGCTTTTTGAACACTCGCGGACCAAGCGAGCCTCGAACTCTGACAAGAGTTTTTCGTCAAGAATGAGCTCGGGCTCGGGTTCAGACTCGGGCTCAGGCTCAGGCTCTGCCTCTGGTTCCGGCTCTGGTTCAGGCACGGGAGGCTCTGGTTCAGGTTCAGGGCTCGGCTCGGTCTTGGAATCGTCAGATGGTTCTGGCGTCGATTTATCAACTTGCTCGCTGACAGCTACACCATTCGCTTCTTCCATCTCTACATCGTCATCAGCAACTTTACCAGTAATAGAGCCATTAACACCGTCAGTTGTTCCATTCAGCATCCTATTCTGCTTGGCAATCTCTCGCTGGTGCATCTCCTTACATGCTTGAATGAACTGTGAATCGGCACAGATCTCATCAACCACCACCTGAGCATTAGCAACCATTTCTGAAGCCTTGATTATTCGCTCTCTATCGCCAGTGGTAATAGCGTCCATGTTAATCATTTCAATGTCCTTTAAATACTGCTTTGGTTCGGAATAAAACCCATTCCACAATCGTTCCTCAATAATATCCAGGTCAATGTTAAAGTACCTCTTTCCAGTGTTGACTTCGAGAATTCTATCTCCATCTCGTACAAACGCGGGCTGAATATTCAGCTCCGGTGGAGGAGGTTCGAATAAATGTACCAAGTGAATATCTTCAATAGGTGGTTTCTTGAATCTCTTGTAACGGTTTTTAAACAGGTCCATCAGCCCACTGAGCTTAAATTTCAAAAGGTTCTTCAGTTGCATGTCCTTTTTCTCCAGCTGCTTGATTTCAGACTTGGAGGGGATCCTCTCAGGTGGAGGAGGCGCTATTTCTAATGTCTGTAACACTCTCTTGCGTCGTTTCTCTGGATCTGGATAGTCGGTAGGCTTGCTTGAAATATAATATCTCAGGATCTTGAAAAACTCTGTCAAGCTGTTTTCCGAACTAACGGGAACCAGTTCCTGATAGCTTTCACTTGAGTATCCAAACAGATCTCTAAGTTGAGGGTCCAGTTGATCATATGGCACATCCGATAGCCCCAAAACGAGAACCGATTCAGTAGGACTAATATTTCGTAACACACTTCTAAATGTCGATCTTGCTGCGTCACTTATGGTTGCAAACCATGTCTCAACATTAGGCACATACACAACACTAGGTGTATGTCTTCGAGCTTCTACAAACAGTTGAATCAAAGCTGCTTCTGGTGTTCTGGTAGAATCGCTAAACAGTGTTCCGAGATCAAAAGATTGGACATGGAACCCTTCCAAATGATGAAGAATAGCAGCTCCAATATACTGCTGACCCATTCCTGCCTCACCACATACAAGCAGACGAGGTCTGAAAACACGAGCAGTTTGAAAATCTAAAAAACCAGGTTAGTATGACCAGACATAAAAAATTCGAACCGGGGAAGGGTGTGGCACACAACATACTTTTTAGAGCCTCCTGGCGAGCAAATCCGCCATCGGCATCAGCGATATCTTCATAAAGGGCATCTTCTAATGCAGTGAGTTTTTTAGTCCGAGGTAGGAGATGGTCGAGTTTATTAACGATTTTTTGAAAGGCATCACCAAGAATTGGTTCTACTCGAGCTGGGAGAGGTGCAGCTCCTGATGAGGTGGACCGGGCAGATGAGGGGATGATTTTATCTACCGACTTCATGAAGTCGGCAGGAGTGACATGGATCGATTTGGGGTCAAGTACGAGCTTAT
Organism: Sugiyamaella neomexicana; assembly: GCA_030555635.1. Taxonomy (NCBI): domain Eukaryota; kingdom Fungi; phylum Ascomycota; class Dipodascomycetes; order Dipodascales; family Trichomonascaceae; genus Sugiyamaella; species Sugiyamaella neomexicana. Next base: position 113,381 of record JANIWN010000005.1, on the reverse strand, counting down.
CGTTGGACATGTATATCTGTGGGTATTTCCTTTGAATGGCATTTAAAGCTGCTTCAGTACAGAGGGCCCGTAAATCAGCACCACCATAACCTTTAGTGAGCTCTGCTACATGGTCAATGAATTCTGGTTTCAGAGGTGGATCCCATTTGCGGGTGTTGATGCCGATGATTTTCTTTCTTGCTTCTAGATCAGGTAACGGAAAGTAGAATTCACGGTCAAACCGACCAGGTCTTCGTAGTGCAGGGTCCACAGAATCGGGGCGATTGGTGGCGCCAATGACAATTACCTGACCTCGATTATCCATACCATCCATAAGAGCCAGCAAAGTAGATACAATGGACGCATGGATCTGTTCTTGTTTCGAGGATCGTACAGGGGCCAGGCCGTCTATTTCGTCAAAGAAAATGATCGACGGTTGCTGATTGCGAGCTTCCTCAAACAGAAGACGAAGTTGACGTTCTGCTTCGCCAACCCATTTCGATAAACAGTCGGCTCCTTTTCTCATGAAAAAAGTGATTTTTTTCCCTTCGTTCGAACAACTGGCTGCCAAAGCGCGGGCCATTAGCGTCTTACCAGTACCTGGAGGCCCATGGAAAAGTACACCACGAGGAGGCGTTATAGCGAATCGTTGATAAATTTCTGGATATCGAAGAGGTAAAGTCACCATTTCCTTGAGTTGATCGATATAATTGTCTAAACCGCCCACAGAAGAGAAATCGATATTCATATCAACTCCCAGTGGGTCTGAATCAGCCAGGGTCGATTTTTTGGTCTTGACAATTCCAAACTGAGATACGCCCGTGGCATTATCTTTGGATTTACCTGTTCCCATTCCAGCACCAGCACCACCAGCACCACCAGCACCAATCAGCTCGTCATCACTTGAATCAGAATCAATAATAGCGGTTGGATCGTTTACACCTGGAGGTCCACCTGGTCCACCTGGAGCCCCAGGCAAGGCCGGTAGTTTACCAAGACCACTACTACCAAAAACAGATATTACATCATTGCCTCCAAAAGGTCCAGTGGTAGGAAATAGTCTTCTAATAGGACCTGCGCCTCCGCCTCTTCTTCGAGTGTTTCTACCAGGAGATACAGGGACAGTTTCAAACGAATCGTCCGGCAGTGGGGGAGGTAAGATCTGATAGTTGATTTCTTTTCGTTCTCGTAATTGTAGTTTTCTTACCGGCGCGGGAGGAGGACTAGTGGATTCTCGTAGCTCTTTTAATTCCTCTTGTAGAGTAGCAATTTCATCTTCTTCCGCTTCAGCATCTCCTCCAGCAACATCAGATTGATATTCCTCGTCATCATCATCATCGTCGTCATTATTACGTCTTCTACGGGACTGGCGAGACCTTCTGGTGGCATTCGCTCTTGACGCTAGCTTTTGACGTCGTCGTTTCCGTCGATGAGAATCGGAATCGTCTTCATCTGACACTACAAATCCTCTGTCTTTGTTTCGTTCTGTTAAGCTTTCAAAACTATCATCAGTGTCAGAACCGCGATGCCGACGGCGACGGCGGTCGTTAGTATCAGATTGGTCATCTTCTTCATCGTCGTCGTCCAACTCCTGATATTCCTCTTCGTCATCATCGTCGATACCTCGTCGACGTCGATGGTTCGAGCTACGACTAGGTCTAGTGGTAATAGTAGTGGTGGTAGTGGTAATTGACTTTCGAGACCGTCGCTGGCGAGGAATTATGGCATCTTCATAATCGTCGTCGTCGTTTTCGTCTTTTACGTCACTATTACTACTATCGTCTTCATCTTCGTCTTCACTCTTTATCGTCTCTTTTTTGGTAATCCCATTACTAAGTGGATGATGCTCGTCATGCTCGTCGTCGACTTCATCTTCGTCGATATGACGGCGCGAGGACCTTCGAAGATTTCTCATGGCAACCAATTCAGACGCTTTTCTGCCGATTTTCAATCTCACGGGAAACGAAGCTATTGGCGCTGCTGAATGACCATTTTCATTCAACCGGCTTGTTCGAGTGTTTACTTGTTCGTTTTCGTTTTCACTGTCACTGCTACTTTCCAGATAGCTTTTAATCACGCTGGTGCGACGTCGAAGAGGCCTATATTCGTTTGAGAATCCAATTTGATCCTCGGGATTATTTGTGAGTTTATTATATCCGATGTTGTTTCCCTTTGCAATGCCGTTGGTATGATATTCGTTGCTGCTATCAATATAAGTCATGAGTAGTCTGCTGTGAGGCGATCACGAAGCTGCGCGCAAAGGTCGATGTTCTTTTGGCAAAATGCACGATGCGCAGATAATCAAACAACCTGGGCTTTCACTCACATGCGCAGATAATCAAACAAACCTGGGCTTTCACTCACCACACAATTCGCTTTGATGATATCAATCGATCCTTGACTGCTTCCTTGATGTCCACAATTCGCCCTCGAACTCGCGCTACGATCGTACTACTCTGTGATATTCCCCGTGCAACTGTGTTATTTTTTTATTTTGATTTTCCCACTGTCCAACTACCGTTTAACTGCGTGTTGGTGGGCTGTAATCTGCCTTTGAATATCCCGTATTTCAAATCTGACTGACTTACGTGAGAGTGAATGTAGGAGAGAAGACCTCCGCGGTTTGGGCCTTTACTTGGATATCCTCCTGCCTGCTCGAGCCGCGCGGCTGGCCAGCCGTCTCTACATGCCTTGAAGAGGCTGGTTAGAACTGTTAAAGAGGTGGAGGAGATCTGACTCTAACGGGGTGGTGGTCAACGGGGTCAAGCAAGGAATTGAAGGAATTGGAGCTGTCAGTTTTAAGTCTAATAAACATAAGGAATGCAAGAGCATGAGAGCGTACAGGGTGCAAGCAATTTAATGGGACTGAAACAGACTACTGGATATCGCTGGCAGACACGGCGCTATTCTTCATGCCAGTTCGTGATGATAAGTGATCGTCAGCCAGATATAGTCAGACTGAGAGAGAGCTCAGCTTATATAGGCTACCTAATTACAGTACCAAAATGATTGATCTGTTATCCATATTCTCGTCAGGAGGACTAGTATTATTCTCCGCCAAATATGCTGCCGTACCAGACACAGTGGTGAACGGACTAATCTCGTCCGAGTTCATTGAGAATCGCAGATCGCTAACTACCACGTCAGGGTTTCAGAAGGATGGCTTTACTGTCAAGTTCTCAGTGTCCAATGATCTTGGAATGACGTTTGTGGTTGTGTTTAAAACAATCCTTCAATTGGCCTATGTGGATGGGTTTATTGAAGATTGTAAAAAGATTTTCATGTCACTGTTTGGAGACATGATTCGCCAAAAAGTGAAAAACGGCGAGCCTGTAGTAGCCAGCAGCATTGATTTCACTAAATTTGAGGCATTAATAAAAGTCCGTCTTGCTGAATTGGATGGAATCCCCACCGCCATCACTGCCACGGAAGAGTTACGCAAAACTGTGCATGACTTGGGTAATGAAAGTGATGGATTAGACGGTACAAGTGGTGCTAGTGGGGTCAGTGAAGCAGAAGCAGAAGCAGAAGCAGAAGCAGAAGCAGAAACCGATGCTGACACTAGTACTCCTGCTACTTCTACTACTGTCACTTCCCCTCATATTCTCACTCACACATCCTCGCCTGGTGGCGTGCGAAGAAGAGGCAGACGAAGCAAGAAGTCCTCAAACACAGCCAGTCCGTCTACTGGCTCTCCTAATCTATCTGGTACTGAAGACAGCAGCATCAAGACTAAAAAGAAGATGCGCCGTCGTTGGGACGAGTCTGGAATGGCAGAATACGACGATGACGATGGCGTGGTGCTTGACTACTCATCTTCGTCTGCTAAAGAAGGACCCAAAAATTCAAATATACTGGAATTCACCGGCGATCTACACAACTACGGTACTTCTACAAAAGGTGGAGAGTTTGTACTAAACGAACTGTCCAACGAATTAAAGGGCATTTTAGAATCTGATTCTGGTGTAGATTCTACCAAAGACAGCAGCACCTCAACAAATAGCCCGTCTTTTGGGTTTCTGAGAAACTTTCTCGGCGGGAAAACCATTGGCCCAGACGATCTTAAAAAGGCCTTGGCTGCAATGGAAGACCATCTCATGAAGAAAAATGTTGCTAAGGAAGTGGCCGAGCATCTATGTTCCACTGTAGATAAAAGCCTAGTGGGATCCAAGACCCAGAACTGGACCACTGTCGAGGCCACGGTGCGCACGTCCATGACTGACGCCTTACGGAGGATTCTGACCCCAAACACATCTCTGGACCTACTTCACGAGGTCCAGGCAGCCCGCAAGTCTCGCCAGCGCCCATATGTCATGTCAGTGGTGGGCGTCAACGGTGTAGGCAAGTCGACCAATCTGTCTAAAATCGCATTCTGGCTGTTACAGAACAAATACAAGGTTCTCATTGCCGCCTGTGACACGTTCCGATCCGGGGCTGTGGAGCAGTTGAAAGTGCACGTCACCCGGTTACAGGAACTTACGCAAAGATTAGGGACTGGAGAAGTGCAAATTTTCGACGAGGGTTACGGTAAAGACGCCGCGGTAATTGCTCAGCGTGCCATTGAGTTTGGCCAGAAAAATGGCTTCGACGTAGTGCTCATCGATACGGCCGGCCGCAGACATAATGACGACCGGCTCATGTCGTCGCTCGAGAAGTTCGGCCAGCTTGCTAACCCCGACAAAATCATCATGGTTGGCGAAGCGCTCGTAGGCACCGACTCGGTTCAGCAGGCACGCAACTTCAACGCCGCGTTCGGCCCAGCCCGCAACCTGGACTTCTTCCTCATCTCCAAGTGCGACACCGTGGGCGACATGATCGGAAGCATGGTCAACATGACCTACTCCACCGGCATCCCCGTGCTGTTCGTAGGCGTAGGCCAGAACTACACCGATCTGCGCACCCTGTCCATCGACTGGGCCGTCAACCTCCTCATGAGCTAGTAGTAATACACACACACCTGAGCGGCCTGCTACGACGGGACGGGGGGTGCTGCCTCCGGCGGCTGGGCGCTGCCCAGACCCGTGGCTCCACTTCGTGGAGATGCTGTGACCCCCCTAGCGACGAGACCTCCACGAAGTGGAGCAACGGGTCTGGGCAGCGCCCAGCCGCCGGAGGCAGCCAGGACCAGTGGATAGCGAGAAAAAATAAGTCAGATAAAACTATCATACAAGAATCAAAGGAGTGTGCAGTCATGAAAAACCGAGTTAGGCAGTGCCGGCCTGTCTAGCAGGGCAGTTTTGAAAGAGAGAAATGTTTTTTTAGTTGGCAAGAACGTTCTGGGCAAATTCGCCGATGATGTTGCCTCGGGGATAGTATTCGCAAGCGAAAAACTGTCTGCCGCTGCAGGAGACTTGAGCACATCCAACCTGTTTAGTGCCCTCCCATACGACCTGGGTGAAGTGGCCTGTAGATTCGCTGAACACAGCGGCTGCGAAGTTGTAAAGGTCGACTTCGTCGTACCAGGCATTGATGGCAGCAGTGGGCGTCGAGTAACCTAGAGCAATGTTCTCTCCGTATGGACCGCCACTGTGAGCAAACACACAGTTCTGATTGTCAAGATAATGCTGGGCATAGGCAGCCAAGGTATTGTTCCAAGTCAAGGCGGCCGCAGAGTGTTTAGCTCGGTCAGCATTGTGAACGGCAAGAATTGTCTTCTCATAGGTGTTGAGGGAGGCATTTTCCGTGACGGAATCAAGAGCAGATGACGACGAAGCAGCGGCAGCAGGTGCAGTCGTTGAAGAGACAACTACTGCCAGAGTAGTCGAAGATGGAGCCAGATACACCACAGCCGGCTGGGTGCTTTCCACATGAGAATGAGACGACGCTACCACAACCGGTGTTGTGGGTACCACGACGGCTGCCACAGGAGTAGAAGATGATGTGGTAACGACAGGGGCAACTTCCACAACGACCGGTGTAGACGACGATGTAGTTACGGCAGCAGTAGCAGCAGCAGTAGGAATACCTTCTGCGCCAGCTTCAACAGTAACAGTTTGGAGCTGTACTATAGTCTCATAAACCAATACTGGAGTAGCTAATACAGCACTAGATGATACCATCAAGGTACCAATGACAGTTGAAGAAAACGATGAAAAACGCATTGTCAAAATGGAAGATGAGAAAGGAAAAAAAATAAAGACTGTGTGTAGTAGTTGACTGTCAATCCAAAAGGCTATTGCAAATCAATTGCAATTCCAAGAAAAGATGAAGCAAAAAAAAAGGACTGTGGTGAGGTGATTCACAAATAATCTGCGTAGATGCGACCTAGCAAGATATATATATATATATATAATCAATGGTACCGAGTTTCCAGAACAAAGTTTCTTTTTGATGAAAGATTCTACAGAGTTAGTTTAAAAGCTAAGACCACACCTCATGTAGAATATCGATTAGGAAAAGACCCACGTCTGTGTAAATTGATTTTGCCTCTCTTGGCGATACCAGCACCCCACAATGCATCGACGACCATCCTCGGTATTTTGTAAATGGATTAATAACCAGTTTTCGAGAGATCAGGAAGTGCAAGATCCAACATGAAAAACTCAAGAGGCGGGGCAGAGGTAGATGTACGTCAATGTCGCCTCGGCCTGATCGAGTAACGTGCATGCATATCACCGTTATGAGCAGGAAAACCAGGCAGTGGGGCGGTAGGCGCGCTCGCGCTACAGGCGCTTGAGGGGCATTTGAGGGGCATGAGGGGCATATGAGGGGGCGGGATACTTACATGTTCAAAGATGGCTGAATAAATGAGGTGGAGGAACTGACTGAGTAGATAGGTTGGAGTGAACAGTCAAAGTGAGCAGGTTGGAGTGAACAGGTTTCAGATATTTTAAACCAGTCAAACAGAAAAAGAAAAACAGCAATTGTAAAACTAGTTTGATGAAGAGTCTAATAGAAAAAACTGTAATTGATGTTATGGTCGGTTGGTCGGCTGTAGACAAGAGAGAGGGGCAAAGTGGGGTTCTCGGTTGTCGGTGAGAAATCGTAGATGAATTGAATTAAATTAATCGAATGGAAAAAGTTGCTGTTGGTACAGTGTTTTGTTGCTAACAAATAATTCTGAAAAAAGCCTATTGTAAACCAGCCAGACAAGGTGCTTTTATAAAGGTGGCTGCTATCACTAAAGTCAAAGACATGTGTGGAATTTACGTCTCACATTTTACACGTCTCGTGTGTTGTGCATGCATTGAGCTTTATCATTCGACCCGTTGTCAGGGTCTATCTGGTCAGGGGTACTGTTTACCGTCGTCAGGTCCTTCTCAACTAACTCTCAATTGGCTACCGTGGTGGTGGCTGGTTGAGCGCGTCTTGAGGAAACGTCGATCCCCACCACGGGAATTTATCAGTTGCTGCCTCGAAGGTGTTGATGTAATTCTGTTTGCGGCAAAGATCGCTGCAAGCTGAGACTGCCGAGAGCATGGAAAATGCGCCCTACATAATCTGAGGTACATCAAGCAAGGGGTAATTGTTTGAGGTAGGCGAGCTGACGCTAACAGGCTAGCGTTCGAGGGCTGTTATTGAATCTGCCTACGGGCTGTGCTCCGGGCTACCCGTTGAGGTCTGGATCAGGTTCAGGTTCAGGTTCAGCTCAACGTCAGCTTCAGCTCGAGGTCCTCGTGCGTACACGCTTGTACACGCCGGTTATTCTCGTCCTCATTCTCATACCTTTTATACCTGTTATACTTACAACGCCTGTATACCTACTACGCCTGTCATTCATACCCACTACGCCTGTTATACCTACTACGCCTGTAATACCTACTACTCCCGTTATGCTACTCCCGTTATGCTACTCCCGTTATGCTACTCCCGTTATGCTACTCCCGTTACACAATCTCCTCTGGAATGGTGATCCACTTGGCTCACAGTCATCCTCTCCGCGTCCCTCGCGTCCCTCGCAGCTGCCCTTCCATTCAATAGGGTTGTCCGCATATCAGCATGAGAGCTTGACTGCCGCGCTCTCCTTGACCTCATACCAGGGGTATATAGAGTTGGATCTCACCAGGTATTCTCTCTGCCAAGGCGTGGACTAAATTATACGGTTAGCGAACATGGCCGTCTACTAACTGAATACATCTGCCTCGCCCACGCCCCATACGCTACGCCAGCGACTACCTGGCCGCCCACCATGCTCTCTGTCCATAGACATTTTGATGCGAAACTGCTTGTCTCGACGTTGCGTTCCACCCGACTCCCCAACGAACTCTATCCACCACTACCACGCGGCCCCTGTTCTGCCTCCGGCGGCTGGGCGCTGCCCAGACCTGTCGCTCCGCTTCGCGGAGATCTGGAGCTTCACGGCCAGCGGTCGCTCGTTCGCTCGCTGGGTCCCGTGTGGTCGGGCTGGGCGCTTGTAGTGAACTTTACAACCTTATTATTATTAGCCTAGTATGCTAAGGGTCACCTTATAGTGAGCCTCACATACTACGGAGGTCTCTACTATATAAAGAGCACGTTCCGTAGTCCATTACTCAGACTTCATAGAAGTCTAGTAAACACTTGAGTAGTATAAAGTAATTGTGATTATCTCCAAGTCTTCTAACCTTTGAGGATCCAACTATTGTGTCACTGAGCAGAGATCCCCTTAGGGGACTCTTGGTTCACAACAGCGCTGCCCAGACCCGTGGCTCCGCATCGCAGAGGGCTCGCGTGCTCGGCGAAGCTCGTGTCTCGCTCGCTGGCCGCCACCACCGACGCTCCACGCTCTCCGCGAAGCGGAGCCACGGGTCTGGGCAGCGCCCAGCCGCCGGAGGCAGACCCAACGAGACACCACGGACATAAAAACAAACACTTTATTAGTTTAGGATAGGACGAGGGAGAGAGAGAGGGGGCGCTCTAGCAACAGCCGTTCTGGTTTGTCTGCGACACATTGTGGCCGCGAAGGTTGACGTTGGCCTTGTCACTGGAACCACCGTCGCCTGCGCCGCCCATTCGCTCCTTGATCTGGCGGGCCATGGTCAGGAAGGCCTGCTCGACATTGGTCGAGTCCTTGGCCGAGGTCTCGAGAAACGGGATGTTCATGGAGTCGGCAAACTCCTTGGCCACACTGTACTCCACCACCTTCTTGTCGGCGATATCGCTCTTGTTGCCAACAAGCAGTTTGTTGACACCCTCGGTGGCATAGCGGTCGATTTCCTGGAACCACTGCTTGACGTTGTTGAAACTGTCTTGGTCAGTCACGTCGTACACCACAATGATGCCATGGGCTCCACGGTAGTATGACGACGTGATGGTACGGAAACGTTCCTGGCCAGCAGTGTCCCAGATCTGCAGCTTGACTGTCTTGCCATCCAAATCAATGGTCCGGATCTTGAAGTCAACGCCAATGGTCGAGATATATGATTCCGTGTACGAGTTGTCGGCAAATCGCAGCAGTAGACACGATTTTCCGACTCCAGAGTCTCCAATTAGGAGCAGTTTGAACAGATAGTCGTATCTGGAAGGGGGGGTTGGTTAGTATTGGGGGAACGGGGTTTTGCCTCCGGCGGCTGGGCGCTGCCCAGACCCGTGGCTCCGCTGAAGCGGAGGGATGGGAGCGAGCGGATGGACTTACTCAGCGTTCATTGTGAAGCGTGAAAAAGTGGTTTCGTGGGTCGTGGAGACGGGTTATCTAGTGATTATTATTATGCTATGGTCGTCGTCAGGAACAGACAGGAAGCAGACAGCGCGGTTCGGATTCGTTCACGGAAAATGGGCTGGCGTATGTATCTGGCAATTGCAGGCGTCGAGTCAGGTCCGGGCTATAAAGATATGACTGGCGTCTGGTGTGGTGCTGGTGCTGGTGGTGCTGGTGCTGGTGGTGCTGATGATGGTGGTGAAGGCGATTTACGAAATTAATGATTTAAAAGAAGACACTGACGGAGCGTGAGAGTGGTGAGCAGTGAGGCTGGCCCGTTAGGAGTAAGTAGAGGCAGGCAGCAGGCAGGCAGACGGGCTGCCAGGCAGACAGGCAGGCAGGCGAAAGACTTTAGTTGCTGATAGAGCTGCGGAAGCCGCCGGCCTGGAAGCAGCCGGCCTAGCAGCAGCCAGTCAAGCGGGCTGAGGCGCGGGCGACGGCGACCGCGCTAACAGGCAGCAAGGTTGTTGGGAGTAACTGAAGTGAAACTGACCGCTCTGAATCACAACGGTTATGGTAGCTCCGCTTGAGCAGCCGCCATAGCAGCTCGCTACTACGTGTATTACGTGTCAGAAGGGGTGCTTAGGGGCCGGAGAGCATCTCCTCAACGAACATGAACCTGAACGTGAACATAATTAAAGATCATGGAAGATGGAGAACTCGTCAAGAGAATAACCACTATATCAATACATCCACAACCACTTGCCCTGCCACTGGCATATCACTTCTTGACCCACCACTTCAAGCTGACCTCCTCCATAGCCAGCACCTGTTCAACACTGGGGCTTCCAACCGCTGCCTTCCCAGCCACTCAACGCTCTCGCTCTCCGCGAAGCGGAGCAACGGGTCTGGGCAGCGCCCAGCCGCCGGAGGCACACCAGGAGATACCAGGGCAAAAACTCAGGGGTAAACGAGCCACCACCGGAGACGTGCCCCGCCCCCACTCTGGCGCACGCCCCGCCCTACCCCGCCGGGCCCTAACCCCAGGGGCGGATTGGAGATTGTTTTGGGAAGGGCGGTTCCTGAAAAATGGACTTTGATGCAGGCCTAATAAATCTGGGTTCAGGAGTCGAGCAAGGTAGATAAAGCTGGGCTTGTAATAGAAATTGTTTATATGGAAAATTGGAGAGTACCGGGTTTGAAGTACCAAGGCCATCACACTGATTGATACGAGGGAGCTGTTCCATACACCATGGGCTCCTGTCTGTCGAGCTCACCGAAAGACGATGATAATGATACCGACAATGCCAGGATACGGACGGGTCGAACAAATGGCAATTCTGCAAATGCTAATAATGCCACTAACAATATCCAGCTGGCATCTAATGTTGGATCTGGCCCCGGTAGTGGTCCTGTTTCGCCAGTCCGAGAAAAGAACGGAGCAGCCCACAACAACAGCACCGGAGCTACTGGGTCGACTGGGCCAGTAACAGACAAGTCTGATAATGGCAGTGACCCCATCAAAATCCTGCTCCTGGGTTCTGGAGAAAGTGGCAAGTCCACGATTCTCAAGCAAATGAAAATCATTCATCAAAATGGCTATTCTCAAGAAGAACGGCTCATGTACAAAACTACTATCTACAAGAATCTGCTGGACGGTGCCAAAGCCGTGGTAGATGCACTGGCCAAGTTTGGCATTTCCATCGATGGCATTTCTCAAGAAGACCTCGATTATATTTCGCAGTCGATCATATCCCCCGATCCAGACACAGTTCTAGACACCCGTCTAGCCACCATCATCCAAAATCTGTGGGCTCGATCTGAGGTCACGCAACTAGTGAGTCAGCGACGAGCGGAGTTCTATATCATGGACTCAGCTTCTTATTTGTTCACCAATGTCGAACGAATTGCTGACCCAGAATACGTTCCCAGCGTCAACGATATTCTGCGCGCCCGTATCAAGACCACCGGAATCTATGAATCCCGCTTCGATATGGGTGGTCTGGACATTCTCATGTACGATGTTGGCGGCCAGCGTTCGGAACGCAAAAAATGGATCCATTGTTTCGAAAACGTCACGCTGGTGATCTTCTGTGTGGCCCTTTCCGAGTACGACCAAGTGTTATTAGAGCAGAAGGGCCAGAACCGCATGGCCGAGTCGCTAGTGCTGTTTGACTCCATCATCAACTCGCCATGGTTTGCCCGCACCTCGATCGTTTTATTTCTAAACAAGATCGATGTTTTCACTGAGAAACTGCCATACTCTCCTCTGGCAAACTATTTTCCCGACTATTCTGGCGGGAACAACGTCAACAAAGCGGTCAAGTACATTCTTTGGCGGTTCACCCAGACCAACCGGTCAGGTCTCAACATCTACCCGCACCTGACCCAGGCCACTGACACGTCCAACATCCGTCTCGTTTTTGCTGCTGTCAAAGAGACCATCCTTCAGAACACTCTCAAAGACTCGGGCATCTTGTAACAAGCAGTCCTTTAATTTATTTCCTCTCGCATTTGCTCTGCTCTGCCTCCGGCGGCTGGGCGCTGCCCAGACCCGTGGCTCGCTTCGCGAGTTCTCCCCAGCTCCAAGCAACTCGCGAAGCGAGCCACGGGTCTGGGCAGCGCCCAGCCGCCGGAGGCGTACCAATGGTAGATACAAGATAATATATTTTAGAAATATCAGCTAAACTTCGTTTCGCCCAATCTGATCAGCACCTTTTGTACCGAGCTGCGCAGCTCGGGTGAGAAGTCCTTGCTGAGCAGGCCGACGATTTCTGGATAAAATTCTGGGATATTCTTTTCAAAGTCCGGATTCTTGAATCCACTGTACTCGCTGAGAATCTGGACCACTACGGGCGACAGGGTGTTGATATATCGGTCGTCGCTCGACACAAGATGGTTGTACCCCTTGATGATTTCCACACATAGCGAGATGAGCTCGATCTCCACTTCGTCTCGTCGCTCTCCAGCCTCGAGCTTAGTTTCGTCTTTGTACAGTTTCATCATGAGACCAACATACGTCAGGGCCGAAGTCGACTCCTGTCTAAGTAAATTGGGCATCTGCTTCATGAATCCTTGCCTCCATAGTTCTAATCGCAATTCCCGATTGTCATTGAATTTCCTGGCAAATAAATAACTAGCCTTCAAATGGCTACTTAGTCGCAGTATATCATCAGTAGGCATTCTCCGGAAAACTTCACCATCATTCAACAGCTCCTCTACAGTATCAATCATCAATAACTGAAGGATACTACGGACAATAGTGGCTCTGAATCGCGATGGCCGCTTAAGCTGCTTGGCTGATCGAGGCCTACTGGGTGACGCTGGAGTGGCTACACTACCATGGTCATTACCATTACCATTACCATTGGGATGATGATCGCTTTCATCTTTACTGGTAACACTGGCAGATCGACTATGATGTGGCGATAATGTACCATCTGCCGTGGTGGTTGATGCTAAAGACACTTCGGAATCTCGCAATAAACTATTATCAACAAGTTCATGGGCCGTCGTGGTTTTGAATAGATGTTCCAGCTTATCCACTATCAACGACCAATGCTCTGGAGTCAGTTTGTCTACATTCTGAATGACCAGTTGCAACACACATGAACTACCGATTCTTGATACTGTATCATTTTCTTGGTCAATACAAGTCACCAAAAGCTCTAGAAATCCATCTAACATTCTTTCCAAAGTGTCGAAATAATGAGTTAATAGAGCAATCATATTACGTAGAGCCTGGATCATAGTGGTCGATAACCAGACAGACAACTCATCCTGTGACTTGGACGTTCTTGACTTCAAAACTACAAAAATCGGAAACAGAAGTTTCCGGCAAATGGAGTCCCAAAACCCGGGCTCAAATTCTCCTCCGTATTCCACTAATATATCAAACAGATAATTCAAAGCCCGTGACCGGACCTCCAAATCTTCTCCATTCATAATAATATCCTGTAAAGAATGAAGAATTGGAAACCATAGCTCATTATATTCGTCCTTGATTCCTGCTTCACCAGAGCTTTTCAAGTCAGAGATTCTCTTGATTGAGTTTTTCAACAAATCAACTGAATGAAGACTTGTCTTTTGATATTTTGGGTTCTTTGCAAGATTGCTTAAACATGCCATCAAGTCTCCGAAGCTTCCCTGAGCTATCACTTCAACGATATTCTCATCGTAGATTTTTTTCGTCAGTTCATACGATGCATTAACAATCGATCCTATTATTTGTTAGTTAAAAGCCCTGCCTCCCTCTTTTTTTTTAATACTTACCATATTCTACATTGGCCGCAGCCGAAAACACTCCAAACATAGCACTCCACCCAGACTTTATTCGATTCGACTTGGCAAGAATCATCTGCTGTAAACATTCCAGAACAAGCTCCTTAGCTGCTTTATTACTGTTATGAGTCATGGTATACTCAAACGGTTTGAGGAAATCTTTCTGGAACTTGAAATGTGGCAACTCTTCTAGGTCGAAAAATCGTAATGAAAGTTGTCGAAGTGAGTCCAGCGCAAAAGAGACGACATTGGCATTCTCATGACTACCCATTTTATTGAACTGACTTGCCATAATAGTCCATAGTTGTGACCATTCAACTCTTATTCTCTCCATGTTGTAATACGACACATCAACCATTTTTTGCAGTGAGAACATCCGGGGATGGACACTATTACCAGATGATTGAATCTCCTCAGAAGACACTGCTGTTAGCGCCTTCACAAACTCAACAATAGCCTCTCCAGAAAGCTGAGAACTCTGAGTGAAGATTTTATCCATGTCAACTTCGATAGTAGTTGATTGTAATTCACGTCCAACCTCTGGATCATAACTAGTTCCAAAATTATGAACAAAATTGTGACCAGAGGAATGACTACTTCCAGTTCCAAAAGATCGAACCCTATCAATTGATTCCCGTGACGCTAATCGAGCATTTGTAACATCAGGAATAGATCCTGCCTCAATGCCACTTGCGATGAGTTGAAACCGTTCCAACTGACTAATACATGTCAATACATCTTTCCATGAAGATTTTAACATATTACCCTCTGATAATGCAATATTCAACAACACTTTAACTGCTTCGACGTTTTTCAATTTCATTTCACTGAGATTCTGGAGATTGGTAAACTTGGCCAAGGCAGAAACAAATGAGATTCGAGCCAGTTCGATATCAAATAAACTAGCAATTCGAATAGCCAGTCGTAGACCCTCCATACAAAGTTTGACAACATCTGCCTCATCGCTCTCTTGGAATGGACCACTCAATCCAGCAAGAAATGACATCCATGCAAATTCAAACATTGGTTTAACATGCTCAATGTGTGAGGCAATATAAAACTCGGTACTTTCTTTACTTTCATCATCGTTCTGGGAAATCAATCTCTTGAAAAGTTGTTCTGTCTTGGATGACATTTCCCTCGATGCCTGCATGTATGCTTCTCGTTGAAGATCTCTTCCAACAGTCGCCAACGCCAGGCCGAAATTAGAAGCAAAAGAGCCAGGACGAGTTCCACCAGACGATAACAACGCTGCATGTTGTTCTGAAAGAAGCTTGATTTCGTTATTCTGAATTTCATGATAAATATTCAATAAGAACTCTTCAGGTAAATCAGATGAGTCATTTATACCTCGATTATTACGAAGAAATTCTTCAGTAGTCATTCTCTGTTTAACCTCTGGACTATGCAAATCTGTATTGAGCATGATGACGGAATATGCAAGAATGTAGGGAGTATCTGCGTTGGAGAAAACACCAGGGTTATCAGATATATATCGCTCGGCAAATTTCAGCATATATCGATCAATCTTTTGAGATTCCCCTGGTAACCTGAATCCCTGGAGAAACCGTCGCAGGCCATCAACAAACGAAAGACCTTTAAAATCCATCAGATCAACAAACTCATGCATAATGGAAATACGATATTCGTCGTCATCACCAAGAAAGTCTCCAATAGTAGCCTTGTCAAGACCTTCAGTTTCGAGAAGGAATTTAGCCACTTCTTTTGGATCTTTAGACGCGATGAATCCTTCTCTGATAAGTCGTTCAAGACCTCGTTTAGGTTTAAAATTGAATTCGCGAATAGCACTTGACAGTGCAGCTTTACGATGTTTTAAAGATTCAAACTGTGAGGGATCATCTACCAGCGAGGCCGAGGCCGAACGGCCGTTGGAATGTGTAGGAGTAATGACCCCAGACGCGGTCTCTTCTAAATCGACAGTGGAATCACCTCCTCTCCCATTGAGCTCCGATGTATTTAATTCGCTATTACTACCCGTTGTTGTAAGGGCGGCGGCAATCCCACGTTGTGACCAAGTCAATAACGAACGCAAGACAGCCACTAAGGAATCGAGAGACACCATTTTCAGGGCATATTCCATTGGATACTGGAATTGTGAGTCGCTATTTGCCTGAGCCGTTAAACTAGAAATAGCCAATGCCGGGGGTAATGACAGGTTATAAGTGGCTAGGAAATGATGTTTGTTCTTGGCATCGAAATAATTCTGAAGCTGGAGCTGGGTCATATGGACAGGGGTAACCGCCATTCTTACTAGCACGTCAATAATATGCTCATAGACATTGACGGGGGAATTGCGATCACAGTCGTAATTTAGATAAATCTCCACCAGGGCCCTTGGGTCATTACAGACTCTTTGAAGAATAGATAGGAAATACTGTTTCTGGTGTACAGTGGAAGTCTTCATTTCCAAGATTGGGAAGTATATTTCTACCAAAAACACAGAGATCTCCTTTTTGAACTGACTTCTCAAGTTGCTCCAAATAAGCCAGAAGATTTCTGCCGAGATCTCAAAAACGGGCGACGAGATACTGGCGGCGTTTCTAGCTAACATTGAACAGATATAATCTTTAATTGCAACCACAAACCTCTCATCTCCCTTATTGGACGATTTGATATATAGGTTGTTGGAAGCAAATACACTCATATGGGTCTTGAGAATAGTATGTACGAGATGAAGTGTTAACAACTTTGTTCGCACAGCCTGTGATTTGAGATTGGTTCCATCATCTTCTAGGGGTTTTTCTGTGAGCATACACATTGTTCTGAATACTAGAAATGCGTCCTTTACGATGAGATCGTTTGCATCCGAATAAGAGATTCCTCCATTAGATTCTGGCGAGTCTTCTTTCAGTAGCTGGTCATCGTCTAGGGAATGTCTGTGGGACTTTGTTTTTTGGGTCATGGAGCTGAGTGTTAATTCGGGTTGGGCTGGAGCTTGTTTTACATCCGATTCGGTACCGGACGATGAAGGAGTGGATATTACTGAGCTGTTTTTGAAAGATACGTCTAGTGCCGACAAGTTCATGACAGTCTTCACACGCTCAAAGACCACGTTGACCATTTGAGTCAGAGTGGCTTGAGCAACAGCTTGGTTGGCAGGAGACAATGATCGAACAGAAATGAAGTAAGTTTTGCGTATTGAGTTGAGTAGCGTCTTACCATGAACCACAAGGTCCTCATTCAATACAGCTGCTAATAAGGCCTTTATAATCTGTAATTCCACTCTAGCATCGATATCTTCGGTCTTGAAAGTGTCACAAATCGATGCTACCACCCTGTCGATTAGAGGAACGGCAGGAGGAGGAGTGATTCCTGAATCTGCGTCCACCTTAGGAGGATCTGGGTCTTCAAAATATGAAAATGTGAATAACTTCCCGATACAGTCGAGAGCCACAACTTTTAAATCATTGTTTGTAGATTGTGCGCACACGATTTTCAATGGTTCAAACACAATGGCCGGAGAAGACGAAGCATATGGGTCTACTTCGAATTGTTCTAAACCAACTGTTAGTATATACTTATACACATGGGTGTGGGTCCGCGCCCTCCTAGAACATACTTATGGCCTTGTGGATGGCATTGTCAAGCGTGCTGATTTTGCGAGCATCTTTGCTGGTTCGGATTGTTTCTAGAGCTTTTTTGATAAACACGCTGGCCGACACGGTCTGATGGCCACTGCTATTTGTAGACGATACGGACAAGGCAACTGAAGGAGCCCGTCGGGGATGTTTTCTGAGAGTAGGAGTATCCAGGTGGCTCACCGAGTCTGTTTTAGAGGTGTCTGGCGACGGTGAAGCTGAACTTGAGGCTGCTGTTTGTATTGTTATGGCTGGAGTCTCTGAACCAGGCTCGACAGTAGTCGCAGCAGTGGATGAAGATTCTGGAGTCGCGGGTTTAGCATCAGTGTCAGAAGTAGGGTTGGCATCAGCATCAGTACCAACTTCAGCACCAATATCAGTAGCGGTCGCCTCCAAAGTGGACCCACTATCAGCACCAACATCAGTAGCGGTCGGCTCACCATCCGTTGGCGTACCACTCTTATCGCCATTAGTCTCTTTCGGAGCCGGTGCCGTGGCGGGTGCCGGGGCATCTTCACTCGAAGCCGCTCGCTCTTCCACCGCACTCTCGTCGCTAGCTAAAGACATAACTAACCAACCAAATAATCAAAACACCAGGCAATTGAGTTCTACTCAGTCTGGCTGTGCGCTTTCCTACTCGATGCAAATGTTGATATTGACGACGTAGGACGTTCGCTCCCGCAGCCCGCTGCGCCAGCCGCGCGCCTCCGAGCCTCGCGCTCCCAGGCCTGCTACCCCTGAGACTCGGGCTACTGGGGGAGCCTGGCTCGGCCTCCGGCGGCTGGGCGCTGCCCAGACCCGTGGCGCTCGCTTCGCGAGCGAACTGAGCTGCTACTCCGCTTGCAAGAAACACTCTGCCCGCTCGCGAAGCGAGCGCCACGGGTCTGGGCAGCGCCCAGCCGCCGGAGGCCGAACCGGGGGCCAGCTCAGCCGCGCGAGCCCGAGATTGTACTTTGTCGATCGCGATGAGCCCGCGAGCGCACGGACTAATCTGGGGTTATCGGGTGGGCAAATCAATGACAGATCGACTGACAGAGACACTCCAATAGGCGGTGTAACACAGAAATGGCATCGGTTCGTGAAGCTGGGCGGGGCCAGTCTGACGGTGGCGGTCAAAGGGGCCTTGACGGGGCGAGTATGCCTGAGAGCGCGCGATCTGCGCGAGCCAGCACCGGCCTGAGGACGAGACTGAAGTTCCATCATCTGCCAAAACCCGCAAGGACTGCTACTCGAACAGATCGGCTGCCTTTGAGGCGAATGCCTTTGGCAGTGTCTAGTATGACGGAAGCTATTGACAGGATGCAGAGTAATGAAAAGCATAGGAGTGGTCATGAAGGGAAGAAGCATAGGAGTGGTAATCGCAGAAATAGCAAGCGTACTAAACAGGACAATAGAAGAGATGCTGCTAATGGTACGATGAATACCAATGGCCCAGTTAATGACCCACTAAATGATCCACTTAATGACCTACTTGCTGATCACGGCGATAGAGATAGCCATACCGACTTGTCAGATCAATCATCATCTGATTCAATTATGGAACCATCACTTGATAGACTTCGTCACTTCCCATTATCTCAGTCAGAATTGGACTATGTGGCTCTGACCCCGGTGGAACTGGTGATTCAGAATTTAAGAGAGTCTATGATGTCGGATGTGCCCATTCATCAATTAGAAGAAGAACCCGAGAATTGGGCAAGTGTAGGGTGGTATATGATCTCTAGTAGTTCACCAATCATTGCAGCATCAATAGGTCCTCTGGCCAACCTGTGTTCGGCAGCGTCAGTAGCAGATACTTGGAGATCGACTTTTACTACTCCAGTGAAATTCCCACCAGATACAAGCTGGATCTATGGGTTGAATGGAGTATCGTTGCTTTTAGGATGTATCTCCAATCTGTCTTTGTATATGAACTTTACAGGATTGATCAATCATACATTGTCACAAACAATCTCAATAGGAGGCTGGTATATATCCAGTGTGATTCTTATTGCTCTTGTCACGGCTGCTCAATATGTTTATTTCCATGATGGAACCTATCAGAGATATGTAGGCTTTTGGTATGGAGTGGTGGCTGCTATTTTATACTTTGCAGGAGCTACTTTACTACTTATTAACGAGATTGGTAGGAGATTGAATAGGTCGAATATACCACTGTCAATCACCAGAATGCAATCTCGATTAATGTTTTTGAACGTAATATTCATGATTTGGATAGGCCTGGGAGGTGGCATCTTTACTGCCATGATCCAGGGACTTACTTTTGGAGATGCCATGTATTTCTGTATGGGAATTAGTCTTACAGTAGCAGCAGGCGATATTCTGCCCAAAACTCATTTGGCAAGAACCATAACCATTTTTTACGCCTATGTGGGAGTGTTTTTGATTGGTCTGAGTATTGCTGCCATCAGTGCAGCAATTATAGAATCAAATGGCACCGCGTTGATTTATAGAAGAATTGAACAAGCAAGAAAAAAAATATATCAACGATTAGTAGCTGAAAACAAGTTCTCAGATATGAAGCCACAGGAAGCGTTTGAAATGCTCCGTAAGATACACAAGACCGAGACTCGGAATGCCAACAATCAATTGGCATTCAAGGCTTTAATGTTGTATCTTTTGTTTCTGTTGATTGGCGCAATGGCTTTCTCATTGATTGAAGGATGGACTTATTTCCAAGCCATTTACTTTTGTGGATTGATATTTGTCGCCAATTCTTTTGGCGATTTCACGCCCAAGACACCTGGTGGCCGAACCTTTTTTGTAGTGTGGGCAATTGGAGCGGTTCCTATGATGACGATTCTTATTTCCAGTCTGGCTTCCACCATCTTTACTTGGCTGGCAGAAGGAGGTGATAGTATCACTTCATGGCTAGTCAGATTAACAGCGTTTATTGGTCGAATAGCCATCTTCAACCACGAGATTGGTATTGGCGTCCAAAAACGGCCCATCAAGCACAACTCGTTCTTTGAGTATGAATTGCCAGACACCAACAATTCCAGCTCGGTTCCTGCCAGTCGTCCAGGCCAACCTCTATTTCTGAGAACCGCTTCCACCATTACTAATGATGACTCGGATGAGAGTATACTCCATGACTGGCCAGATTCGATTTTTTCTGACGATACTAGTGGCGAAGAGGACGAAGAACCACAAGAGCCAGCGACCGAATCACCTCCACCACCATCACCACCATCACCACCATCACCACAATCTGAAGAAATCTCCGGTAACAATAGAGTGTCATCATCTACTCAATCGGATACTGACGCATTCAACGATGAAGATGAAGACGATGAGCCTGATAATATTGCTGTGATCAACAGAACTGAGCTTGAAGAAGAGGAACAAAACGACACTGATGACGACGATATCAGCTATCCTGACTCGGCAGTGCTTTCAAAGCCAAAGTCGGGGAAAAGAGCCTCCAATAGCCTTTCTCCGATTGCGTCCATCTCTGATATAGACTCTGTTGAGGTCTCACCTAACCGACCTCCGTCACCTGCGCCCACTGTGCCTCCTCCGGTGCCCTATAAACGAATTTCGAGGATCCAAACTCGTAGAATGCTAATCCTCACTAAACAGATCCGCACCCTCTCTCAAACCCTGGCTCAGACCCCTGAGCGTACATATACCTACAAAGAATGGGTGCGTTTATTAAAGATGATTCATCTCCAAATCGGTGTCAACTCTTCTCAATTCTGGTTATCTACGTTTGCCCCAATCCGAGTACCAATTGTAGAAAGCTGCTTCTTCCTATTGACAAGTTTAACGTCGCTAGACGAAGAAGTGGCCCAGATCATCCATCTCCAGAAAGGAACAACCCGTCCTTATAAAAGAGGCGAGCGTGTTGGTTACTTTCAGCACCGTCCACGACGACGTGCTGCATCTACACGAACCTAGATATGTAGAATCTTGTTCCACTGCGACTTAATTATTTATTTATTACTATCTGTATGATACCGCGTGCTCGGCCTCCGGCGGCTGGGCGCTGCCCAGACCCGTTTGCTCCGCTTCGCGGAGGGTGTGGATCGAGGGCGAGCACGCCAGGGAGCGCTTTTGCGACGTTTGGGTGCATGGCATCTGGTATATGACAGGTAGCTAGCTGGTTCACCATCAGAAGCTGTAACAGGTCACTGTCACTATAACCGGCCTTTTTTGCACAGTCTTTAGCATGCTTCACCACCTCCATTAACGACACCTGATTCCAACCCATATTCATAATGGCCAACGCAGCTGCCAAAAAACAGGCTGTGGCCAACGTGGCCAGCCTGAAACTGCTTCATACGCTGTCACTTGTGTGCAATGGTGTGTTTCTGGCGTCGTATTTCCTGCTCTCGCGGCCGGCATCAATCAAGCCCTATGCGATTCTGTCACTGCCGGCGTTCTACCTCGAGTACCAGCTGGAGCGCATGGGACGCCCCGTATACGATGCCCGAGGAGCACTCGTGCGTGCAGGTGCCGACCTCAGCCAGCCTGGCATGACTGAGTGGTTCCACGACGTCATCTACGTGACCTTCCTGTGCGACCTGCTGGTCGTCGTGACCGGCCGCAATGCCATATGGTACAGTTATCTGATAGTAAGTCGGGCGCTGCCTCTGCCTCCGGCGGCTGGGCGCTGCCCAGACCCGTGGCTCCGCTTCGCGGAGGTCATCATCCCATTGCCCGCTCAGCACGCTCTCAGCCCTCCGCGAAGCGGAGCCACGGGTCTGGGCAGCGCCCAGCCGCCGGAGGCATGTCCCCCAGTACCCCGTCTAACCGAACCAACAGATCCCATTCTACGCAGCATACAAGGCCTGGGGGCTGTTCAAGGGAGTGCGGAGCAGCTTCGCCGGAGGAGGCGTGGCAGAGGCGAGCAGCACGGAGCCGGCGAGCAAGTCCAGGCGGCAGGAAAAGCTCGAGAAGCGAGGGGCGCGGTATGCGCACACAAAGTAAATAAAAATAAAAAAATTATCATTATTAGACACCTAGAAAGACATTTCCTTCTTGATACGGGCAATGGCCAAGCCGGGGTTGAGACCCTTGGGACATGTTCGCGCGCAATTCATAATGGTGTGGCATCTATATAAACTCATCGAGTTCTGTAGCATTTCACGGCGCTTGTCAGTGGCCAGATCACGCGAGTCAGCCATCCATCGGTAGGCTTGCATCAGAACCGCAGGGCCCAGATATTCCTGCTGGTTCCACCAGTACGAAGGACACGAGGTGGAGCAACAGGCACACAGAATGCACTCGTACATGCCATCGAGCTTTCTTCTGTCCTCAACTGACTGTAAGTTCTCCTTGCCATCTTCAGGCACAGAGTCTCTTTGCAGATATGGTTCAATGGCCTTGTACTGTTTATAAAACAGAGTCAAGTCGGGCACCAAATCTCGAACCACAAACATATGGGGTAACGGATAGATTTTGGTTTCTTTGGTCTCATCCCGTTCAATACGGCACAAACAAGCCAATGTGTTGGTACCGTCAATGTTCATGGCACATGAGCCACAAATGCCTTCACGGCACGACCGGCGGAACGTCAGAGTAGCATCCTGCTCGTTTTTGATCTTCAGCAGAGCATCGAGAATCATTGGTCCAGTTCTCGACAAGTCCACCTTGTACTCCTTAAGATACGGTTTTTCATCTGGAGTATCCGGGTTCCATCGGTAAATCTTGAACGTCTTGATTCTAGGAGCTGCTACCGCAGCTGTCATGGCCGCTGGGCTCGAAGAGAACAGTCTTCGAGACACTGACACCCCAGCACCAACCCCACGCGAAACCAATGGTAATGATTTCAACATTAATGCAAATATATTTCAGATCCAACTGCTTCGATAGAGCAAGCGCAACAATAAAATAAAAATGTTTCAAGTTGAATATCCAAAAACACAAGAATGTCAACCTCAATGGTGCAGCATCTGCTCCAAATATATTGTCTGTCGAGTCCACTGCTGTCTGCCAGTCAAAGTGCCATTTTCTCTGCCTGGCAAAATCCCAATCAGCTGGTCTCTTATTGGTCCGTCAAGAGCACCCCAGCTTTTTCGTCCTAACCCTGGCCAAACTAGCGGGTGAAAGGCCTCTGGCGGCTGGGCGCTGCCCAGACCCGTTGCTCCCGCTGACGCGGGAGAAGGGGGCTTGGTTGGTGGTTTGTCTCTTTGGTTTTGGCTAAAGAGCTGGGTGTTGTTCGTCGAGGAGGACGAGCAGATAGCAGAGGGGGGGTGGGGGGGTTGTGTGGTTGACGGGTGGTGTTTAATGGGTGCATGGCGTGAGCGCCGTGTCCGGGTCGGCCCGAAACCACGTATTCGATCTACTGTGGTGAGAGTACTTGAACCGTGCTGATAATCGCTTCAGTGCTAGTAGCTCATGTCGTTGGAATGTTTCGAGCCTTGTGAGACAGCCCAGCAGCATTCGGATTTATATCAATTGTATATATAGGTTTTTCAAACGACAATGGTCGGTATCATATATATATATATATATGCCTACTATATTATGTTCATATTTTATGAGTTTATGACTTTTAATAAACAATATATTTAATTACAATGTACTCACAAACATAAGAGTATCATGATGCAGTCAAACATCTCATTAGATGCTAGACACACTTACTGATCTGGTCTCTGGTATCGGTGTTTTCACCCCTGAATACCGGCAAGATAAGATAACGCAGATAAGATAAGATGTATTCTCTAAAGCGCCAACGGGCTCCAGTAACCTACTGTCTGATCCAGATTCCTACCTATCCACTCTCTGTCAGTCATGTCCAATCAGTACAAGTCGAGTGATGACAGGAGATTTACTGCAACGACTTGCCTTTCTGCTACGTAAAACCGATGTGGAATATTCGTTGAAGTGCAGTGTAGGTTCCCAAGCTCAAAAGAGAAGCGAATGCAGCCCAATGCCTAACCACTGACTGTGTTAGATTTATAACAAAGATCAAGAGTATATTGAAATAAGAACAGAGACTGACAAGGGTCTGAACATTGTGTATCAGATAATACCCTGGCGAGCTAGTCCTGATGTCCCAGTATTGTACTTTTCGGTATATGGCCAAGATGGAAGTATTATTACGAGTATTTCACATATATATGAGCAGGTAGTGGTGTCTGGGTTTTACAACGAGTCCATGTATGGCTCAGTCAGTCAATGCGAGCATCCTTATTATGGATATCCGACGTTTTTCCTCCATCCTTGTGAAACAAGCTCGTTCCTCAAAGTCTTAATAGCCGACAATAAGCAGCAAAATCAGTCAACTAAAAATGCGGATATTCTATACATATGGTTACAAACGTTTGGCCGAGTGGTCCAACTAAACCTCCCCCCACTCCCATCCTAACCTAGCCTACCCCCCCGAACCACGCCCTCCGCGAAGCGGAGCCACGGGTCTGGGCAGAGCCCAGCCGCCGGAGGCCGAGCCCATCCAAAAACAAATAAATAATGCTAATAATCGTCGTCGTCGTCATTTTCGCTTTCACGGGCGCGCTTGATCCCGGCCACAAACGACTCGGCAGATTCGAACGGTGCCAAAGGAAGTTTCGAGTCGGCGAGCGACGGCGCTGACGGCATCACATAGGTGCCATCAAGTTTTGCAATTGCGGCGGATTTGCCTTTGGCATAGGCGATTCTCATGTCCTTACCAAGGAAGTGGAAACCTTGGAGGGCTTTGAGAGCCAAAGTGGCAGCTGCGACGTTTGAATATGCAATATGAGCCTGGCCTCTCATTTTGGGAGTTTTCAGGGCCACAATATCAATCACATGGCCATAGGTGGAGAATAGGAGATATAAGCATCGTCTGAGTTCTTCTTTTTGGACTTTATCATTCAGATTTTGCACGTAAATGGTCTGATTAGGAGTTCCCACTGAGGTAGTAATTGTTTTTGGCTCAGAGTCTGGGACCTTTGGATGAGTGGCTGATTCTGGAGGAGCGACAGGAGCGACAGGAGCGGCAGCGGGCGAGTCTTCTAAGGTCTGTTCTTGTGTTGGTTCAACTTCTTCTTCTCCAACTGGCACATCGTCAGTCTCGGCCTTTCGAGATTTCCGAGGCGGTTTAGATCCTGAATTTCGAGGCGGCATTGGATAATGAATCTATCTGGCTTGACTTGGAGTGGACATGAGTGATGAGGAACGCGAATATTTCAGAAGCTGGTGATGCGGCTTTCCGCCGCAATCAGATGAAGATAAGATAAGATAAGCTAGCAGCTACCCCTGAGGAATAAGACACAAAATCTGCGCTTAAGCTGTCACAATAAATACCGGTTGCCAAATGCCTCATAATTACATCTGATATCATATCATAGAATATCCTGTAAATCGATTCATAGTAAGCGCTTCACGCCAGACTGGACTGGCTCTTCACGCATCAGATACGGCTACATTGATGATAAGATAGGAAAAAAGCCCGACTCACCATTAAACCACTTCAGGTTGTCTCTAAATGTCCTCGCAGTCGCCTAACTGCTATTCAGACTTGCTGGGATCATTCCATGAGTTCTTCATTATCTTAGTACACAATATCCTTTATCTACGACAGGTTTACCCGAGAGAGACGTTCCGCACAGTTCGAAACTATGGCATTGCCGTTTACCAATGTCGACATCCAAAGGTATGTCAATGGATTGAAGACATGTCGATGGCATGTATGAAGCAGATTAAAGAAGGATCTATTTGCAAACTGTCTATCGTTATTCTCACCGAAGGCACCAATGCTCCTTTAGAGAGATTTGTAATAGATGTCAGCGATTTTCCGGTTATTCCTCAATCAGACCAAAACCTTTCAATAAATAATCTATCTGTCACATGGGCTTCTTTATCTGAAGAGTATCGAGCATGTCTCGTAGCATTATCCACGATGTCAGATTTGTTTGGTAAGCTACCAGATAATATTACGTTTACTCTTATTTTGGAGACTCGACCGAACAGTGGCATGGCGGTACCGTCCCAGTCCTCGCCGTCCTCGTCTTCCTCCATTCCATCTGAAATATCTCCATGGATAACTGCGGACCGCCGTCGGTACCATATATCTCCCTCAACAGCCACTACCCCCAGTCTCCATACTCGGCCTATCCGGTTCGTAGATGCGGGCCCCATCAGCTTCAACCTTGTTCTTCAAGAAGACAAGCTTAAAATAAAGTCTCCAGCCTAGCCACCCCTTACCATACCACCTCGCTTTCCCCCTTGTCGCCTCCGGCGGCTGGGCGCTGCCCAGACCCGTGGCTCGCTGCGCTCGTTGCGAGGACCAGGGCCGTCGGGGAGTTCGCCAGTCGCTCGAGCGAAGCGAGCAACGGGTCTGGGCAGCGCCCAGCCCAGCCGGAGGCGTCACCAATAGACAGTATGTAACAGTATCAGTATTCTGCTATATGCAATAAATTAAAAAAAATATACAGGCGCTAGGCAAGGTTCATGGTTGCTTTCGTCTTTTCATAGACCAGGTAGCTGATGCTCACAGCTGGCGCCACTTTGGCGAGATTGGGGCCCAGACCTCGAAACAACCCTCGGTATCCGTCACGCTCCACGGTCCGTCGTAAAACATCACGGAACCCCTTGTAATGATATGGGTGAGCAGCAGTACCCTGAGCTTGCAATCTTGTTCGGAGAAGGTTGACAGGGTACACAGCCGAGGCACCCAGACTGCCACTGAGGGCACCCATAGTGAGAACAACAATATTGGCCAATTTGACTTCACTTGGATCGATATCAAACTTCACTGACTGCTTGAGAATGTATGCCTTTTTCAAGGCGGAAAAAATGCCTAGATCTAGAGCGGCAAACGGGAAGATACCCAACACTCCAACATGAAGTCCTCGATAGAAAATGCCCAGACCTCCTTCAGCCCAGGTACTCTTAATAGTCTCTATTAACAAACGATTACCTCTATGAGGAGAGAACTGGGCCGAGCACTGGACTCGAAACTTTAGAGTATCGATTGGATACACAGTGAGTTGGGCTGCCATACCTCCAAGGCCTCCAGATATAAAAGTAGATGCACGAGACAGCTCTGACGGGTCAGCCACCCCCTCAACTTGCGCAAATAATCGCTTGGCAGCCTCAAAAGTGCCGAATTTCATGGCCGACTCAGGGAACACTTTGACAACATTCAATCCGTTTCCAACAAAAAAAGCTCGAATGCCTCCCTGTCCCCAAAGATGTTTTAATGCTGCTATTATGGGGCTGTTACTAGATGCAAAAGGTAATGGTCTACCACGGAATAGAGACTTGACGCCCGACGATGACGAAGCAGCCTTGAGTACAGTCTCTTTAGCAGCAGCTGTTACCGTAGCCTTTGCAGTTGGAGGACCACCGCTTTGAGCTATTAAATAGACTTTCAATCTATCAAAAGGAGCGGTACAAGTACGAGAAACAACTCCTGCCAAACCACCTGCTAGGAAGTATCCGATTCCATTTGATGATTCACTTAACAAGACATCGCCATCAGACGATAAATCAAGGTCTTCAATGAAAAACATGTACGCAGCTTTTAGAGGAGATTCCTGGCCATTGAACTTGGGAATAAACGTCAACTGGTCGCGCCAGTCATCTAATGAGATATATCCATCATCATCCGAGTCAATGGCATTAAATAAGATTTCGATTTTTTCGTCGTCGATTTCAGAGTCCAAATCGAGATTTTCAAATCCCTTTTTTAGGTCTTGTAATTCCAATAATCCGTCATGGTTGGAATCTAAGTTGCGAAACGATTTTTCAAGAAGCGTTTCGGTTGTGTATATGTAATTTTTGAAAGATGCGAATGAAATTTTTTCTGGAGGTCGTTGGATATTATCAGAAGGATGATAATTAGCTTTATCGACTGCAACACTTTGACCACATGTTACCATTGTCTCTAGTAATTGATTTACCGCCTCATCTAAACCATCAAAGTCCTGGTACCTCTCGATCATGAATACTGTTAGTGCATCGGCATCGATCTCATCTTTTCCTTCCACGTCCAGACATTGGAATAATTGTCTTATTCTTGCATCCTTTGAGGTGTTTTCATCTATTGACATGATTGTGTATTATTGGTTAATCCAGGAAAGATTGTCTTATCTCTGTTCACTTTTGCCTATGGCAATGCCAATTCTGCTATATCTGTACGGTCTGGATTATTCTAACATGCCAATCCACTTGATAATATAACTTGTTAATTGAAAACAAATGTTAAAGTTTCGGTCCGTTTCAGATCTATTGGTCTGTCAGGAAATCTCAAAGCTACGAGTTTTAGTTAGTAATAAAAAATCCACTAATATAGCGGTTATGAGAATGCAAGAGTAGTATAAGTGAGTGAGACTACTTGGAGGCAGGCTAAGCTGGCTAGGTTAATAGACAAGGTATAAATTCTGCGAGTATGAATTGTAGCGAGAATGATATAAGCGGTAAATAGCAATGGGCCCTGCTATGTTTTATATCTTTGATTCTTTTACTCTCAATTGGCGTATTGAATTAGATATCTCACAAGGACGGTTTGCAGCATAACACGCATATTTTGAGTGAGCCTTGACTGGCTTCACCACCACCACCACTTCACCTCTACTACCATTCCTAGCACCACCACCACCACTTCACCACTCTTACCACTCCCTTGTTCTCCGCTCCTTCTTCAATAAAATGGCAACTGTTAACTTCCGACGAATTGATGTCGACGCTCTCGATCCCGACAATGCGCCCGTATCCGATTTGTACCCGCCATTTCCTGCCGTGTCCATCAACGACGTCAGCGTCATCAGCCAGCAGGCCAAATCCGCTCTATCCAAAGGTGACTATAGCGGATCACTGAGTTTGGCACTTGATCAACCCCCTTACGGGGGAGACGACCAGACCAAGGTTAGTAGGGCTTTGCCTCGCCCAGGTCCGGCCCACACTCGTTGTAGCTGTTGTCTAACATTGTGTTTAGGATTTCCATTTGAAAACTGTTCTTGATATTCTCACGACAATTCGATCTAATGATATCACGCCGGTGATTGAGTCGTTGACCACTGAACAGCAGGACGTGTTGGTCAAGTATCTTTATAAAGGAATGGGTTCATCCCTGGGCCAATCCCACGGCAATGGAGGGGTTCTTTTGTCGTGGTTTGAAAAGACAATCGACATAACTGGCCAGGGGCCTGTTGTTAGATATCTTTCCGATAGAAGGAGGGTATAATGTATTTATATTTCTGCCAGCAAAAAAAAAACAACAACTAACTCTAAGCCAACTCGCTTTGCTCTCTTCGCGAAAACAACAGGTCAGGGCGGAGCCCAGCTGTCAGAGGCAGTGTACCGGCCACCTGCGCGAGCTGCAATTCAAGACGTAGGCGGTGGTTCTCTTGCTCAAGGGCCCGGTACTCGGGGTGTGTGTGTATAGGAATCGACTGTATGAGTTCAAGCTTGCGATCGGTCAATTCTTGTTCGCGCCCTGTTTCATGTTGAAGATGGTCATAAAGGCGGTTGTATAGCTCATTCATTCGTATGTCCATCTCATCAGCCATTTCCTGGCGAACCTGTGTTTCAATTGACAGAGCCTGTTGTTGAGCCTCTGCCAGAGCAGTTTCTAATTCATCTATTCTCTGGACAAGGTCATCGTAATAATCGGACTCGTCGCCAACAAGCGTTGTTGCAGACTCGTATCCGCTGGACGAGATACTGGACAACGAGGGGATGCGAGAGTGAGGAACTGAAACTTCTCGAGCCAAGGCCGAGTATCGTAAAATCTGAGACGCCGAGTTAAAATCGCCATATCGGTCAATATTGACGAGAAGCAGCGATCTTTGATTTATTTTGGGGTTGAATGCGTTTGAGAGTAGTAGCTGAGTAAGTTTACTGCTACGTAGCGCAGCGGCATCGGGCGACGAATTAGTCCTCTGATTCTGTAGACACTGTCCTAATAGCATTAGTGATTTGTTAATGGCACAGCTCTCTACTAACCGGTTCCCCTGAGTACGAGAACTCTTGATTCGCTCCGAACCTGCTAAATCAGCAATTGTCAGAGTACATGAAGAGATAGCCCTATCGGACGATGACGATTTGGAAATCCTCTTGATTTCAACAATTATAAATGCATGCGATCGACTAGAAGATGTATTTGATCCTGTCGCATGGGCAGCCCGAAGTGAAAGCCCATGTTCAATGGTCTTACAAGCCTCTTCTCGGTCAGCAACGTAGATCTTGCGAACATCTGGCAGAAACGTTTTACCAGTGTCTGGTTGTGTTTTCATTAGCAAAGCAGGTCTTCGGTTGGCTGGGGTGCCAGTTCCTGCCCCTTTGTTGGTCTCACCGTATAAATCAAATATCCTGTCGTTATAAATCTCCACCATTGAGATATAAACTGCATAACTATAGTTGTCACTGACATCGATCTTCTCGTCTATATTATGTGCTATTGATGGTGGTGGTGGTAGTTGGTGCTGTATATTTCTTGGTTTGGGTTCATTGGCCCAATCTAAGATAATCCCGGCTTCAATGGCTTGTGAAGTTCGATTCATATTTGATCTGGAATAGCTCTTGTCACTGACCGCCTCGGCGACTTCGAATTCAGCTATTTTCCCATGAATAGATTTAAATAGAGTATCCAAAGCCAAATGAATCATTCCTGGTGTCTGTTTATATCCAAGAATTGTATGGGTCTTACCAGATCCCGAAGCTCCCATGGAGAAAAGTAGAGCATCTTGGTGATTTTTCAATACCGACTGAACAAGAGGCAACACGGCACTTTTATAAACATCCGCTTGACCACAGCTTTCACGGAATATGCCATTAAAATTAAACGATTCCTGAGCTTTGTATCTGCTATTCTTAGGAGGTTCCACAATCACTTGAGTTGACTCAGGTACAACAGTAAGAAAAGAGTCCACTGTACTATTTGCGCTTTTTGGTTTGAGTCTAAGATATACTGGTAGGTAGTTAGAGATTGGGTTCTCATCCTGGCTGTTCTGTTTAGTATCTGTCATGGCCGCCTTTTATTATTATTTCTAGCAGATGGAATATATCATAGTCGAAAAACTGTCTTCTTTAGTGAGTTTATTTACTTCCTGCCAGCGCCAGCCGCACGTAAACAGATCGACAGGGCCCACAGTATCTCCACGTTCCCTTCAATAACAACTGCAGACAGCCATTCCGATGCCAACTGCTACAGCAGTATCGCTCTACAGTATTTTAAATAATCCTCAATACATCTCCTTACTGAACTGAGCCTTGAAAATTACCTGTTGATTTGCAATTTCACTTGTTAATGAAAAAATATGCCTTTAACAGTCCCTACCACCCTTTAATAAGACTGTTGCCCTATATTACTCTTTCACATCTACAGAAATCCTAATTCTGTGTTCACCAGCTATAGATTTACAGTGACAATGTCCGAAATCAGCGGCAAAGCAGTATCTGAGGCTGATGAAAAAGAATTAGTCGATTCGCAGCCATCAGTTAAGAAAACTCCACCTCCATTACCCCCACGACCAAGGAAGAGATCGCGAGATGAACATGTTCCTGTTAACGGGAATGATGATGATTCTGTACCAGGCAAGAAACAGAGGAGCGGCAATGGTGAAAAGGCACAAGAAAGTGTCAGTGATGATAAAAAGGAAAATTTCAAAGATTCTAAAAAGGAGGGGATTGAGATTAGCATTGGTAAAGTAGAGGAGCAATCTAAAGACAACGAAGATTCCAAAGAGGATTCCAAAGAGGATTCTAAAGAGGATTCTAAAGAGGATTCTAAAGAAAGCTCCAAAGAGGGCTCTGAGGGCTCCAACGAGGATTCTGAGGGCTCCAAAGAGAAAGCTGACCCTAAGGGTTCTAGTGAAGATCCCAACAAAGGTTCCAACGAGACCTCGGAGGGCTCGAATGAGGATCCCCAACAAGCATCGGATGACGAGTCCAAAGAAGATCCTAATAAAGATGCATCTAAGGACCTGAATAAATCAATAGACGATTCCAAAGTCGATACGAAAGAGGAGGCTGAGTCAAGCCAAGATCCAACCCAAAAGGCCGTGCCAGCCAGTACCACTTCAACCAACACCCCGCCAGTCCTTGGATCCGGTGGCTTTCAGACAAGCGTGTTTGGTTCAGGAACCACGTTTGGTTCAAAGACCTTTGGTAGTGGAACAGCATTCGGATCCGGTTCCTTTGGATCTACCTTGAGTACGAATACGAAAACGAATAGTAGCTTTAGCACCGATACCGCTACCACGAGCACTAGTTCTACTAACGTAGTCCCGGACAAACCTACTACATCCCTTTTTGGAGCTGGAACCACATTTGGTAGTGGTAGCATATTCGGGGCGTCCGCTCCTGATAAGTCTGCCACCACGAAGCTAGCATCTTCTGTCTCGATTTTTGATCAGCCCGATACATCAGCCAGTCAACATAATTCTGATGAGGATGAAGCAAACACCAAAGACGATAATACAGAAGAGCGAGACGAATCACAGGACCAGCTGTTCGTCCAGGTTCCCGTGGCCCTTGAACAGAAACACATAGAAACGGGCGAAGAATCTGAAGATTCGGTATTCTCTTGCCGTGCCCGACTGTACGCGTTAGATCTGACCAATCCATCTCTTGGATGGAAAGAACGAGGCGTAGGCACTTTGCATGTGAATAAAGAAAAAGATACCAACAAGTCACGGATAGTCATGAGAACCGACGGAGTATTCCGAGTGATTCTGAATCTTCCCCTACAGTCGACCACTGAAGTTTTCGAAGGCATGAAAAGTTCAATGGTGAGTGAGAAGTTTGTGCGTATCACAGGATTCCAAGGCGACGTTCCTCATCAGTTTGCCCTCAAAGCAGGCAACCCGGAGTTTGCCAAAACTCTTCTCACGACCATCCAATCTCTCATAAAGGAGCGAGCATGATGATAAATTTAGCGATACTAATGTTAAATAACCACTACTCAGACCGCTGGGGCTCTGCCTCCGGCGGCTGGGCTCTGCCCAGACCCGTTGTTTTTTGCGCTTCGCGAAAAAAAATAGTGGCCCTGCTCATAGCTCTCCGCGAAGCGGAGCCACGGGTCTGGGCAGAGCCCAGCCGCCGGAGGCATAGCCGGGGCAGACCCAGTTACCTGGTCTTGGTCTTTATAAATGCAACAGTACATATGGTCTGGCCCTTGGCGCCGCCAAACTCAAAAGATGGGTAGTCTACCGTTCTCCATTTCTTGAAGGCTCCTTCTTCTGTGATGGCCGATACCAGCTCGGGCTCAGTGAAATTGCACGACGTAATGAGAAGGATTCCTTCGGGCTTGACGATATCCTTGACAACGTGAGAATATTGTTTAACGCCAGTACGCGATGATTCAGCTTGGCCATATGTTTCGGAAGACAAGGCTATCGCATCTAGCGTTCCCTTATCTAATACGACATCCCATTGTTTGTTTGATTGATTCCAGGCAGGTGACGATAGGAAATCTGCATGCTGGAATTTGATATCTTGTATGTCTTCTTCAGCGGCTACTTTGGTAGCAAACTCTACAGCAGGCTGCGAATAATCGAGACCTGTGAACTCGCCTTCGAACCCAGCTTCTCGAATGGAAATCAGAAGTCGGCCGTTCCCCGTGCCAAGATCAATCATCTCAGTATGTGCAAAGTTCACTACTTTTGGGATATCCCCATCCTCAGCTAACGTGGTCAAGAAGTCAACAACTTCCTGCTCGGCGTTGGAATCATCGAACCAGCATTCACCCGTATCCTGGGGGTTTTCCTCGAAATTGCCCTTTTCCACCTTGTAGAATTCGTCCCAGTACGATTTCGTTCCCAACTTTGAGGGATTTAGGTCTGTCATGATCAATGTAGTTTGAATTCAATTAGGACAAGATGAAATTTCAGATCATACATAGAATAATAATAATTTGTAGCCGTGCTGACATCCACACCCCCCCTGAGAGAACAGTCTTGATTCATACAAAATCGTTGATTAAATATACAAATACATACCCAAGTGACTAGAATGGAACACCGTCTTTAGGAATAAAGGGAGTTGAAGCCTGACTTATGTCGTCTAGCTGACGCTTGTAAGCCAGCTGCTGAAATCGGCTAATGGCCTGGAAATACAGTTTACCCGCGTTATGTGCTTCGATTCGTTGCAGAAGTCGAACAGTCATGATTCTGATAGATGCATCACGATGAAATAGTCCCAGGCAAACGTAGAATAGACTATTCTGATAAGTGGCAGATAACAGTCGATTGATATCGTCGTAATCTTGTGTGTGAGTACACAAGGCCTCGAAAACGGCTGCCGACTCATCGTAAGATAACTGCTGAAGTCGAAGACGGTCGAGATGACATTCATAATCAATGACATATTTAGGCGGCCGTTGCCAGATATCTCGTTGATCGTCGATATAATACTTGTAGCTACGAGAAGCTCTCCAGCCCTCTATGATTGGAGCATAGAGACTGAAATCACCTACTTTCTGTGCTTCATTAGCCCAAGTGTACCCATAGCCAGGAGCAACAAGATAACTGGGATCGTTGAAAGAAGGCCATAAGTTGGTGGCCCCATACTTATACTCTTCGTAGTTTGTAGCCATACGAATAAATCGCCGGATGTATTGCTTACATCGAGTTCGTACCGACGTTTCTCCGTAATGATTTGCAACCATTTTCTTTATTTCGTCGACAAAGCTGAGGTCTTGGGAATGGACTAATTGCGAATGGAAATGATGATAGGATGTTGAGGAAGAGTTTGCACTGCCATTAGAGTTATTTCCATTTATATTATTAGAAGATGTAGATGACCGATTGTTGACTGATGCCTCGACACCGCCTTCAATTTCAGGAGAGATTCTCATAGATCCATGTTCCAAATCTATTATAATATCCCACCACGATGGGTGACGTTCAAAAGCAGGGTTCTTCACTCCTGCAATGTATCCATTGGATGCTAATAGATCGTCGACTTTACTAAGATCGGTATAAGGGAAGGCATGGGTGGTAAAAGATCGTAGAATGCCTCCACCAGACGCCAAAGAACAACATGCCAATACATGTTCAGCAACGTCTCTGGAAAGCGCGTTTAAGCCAATAAATAAGATTCTTTTCTGTGTCAACAATGCGAATATTAGTACTAATAGTGGAGGTGTTTGTGGGCCATATATAGTAAGGTGTGGATGCAGAGTTTGGAATGGTTGATTCATAGACGTTAGTAATGCTATTAATCTGATGAGAGAAAAGTCACCAGCCGATTCGGGACAAGAATCAGTAGGGATTTTAATGGGGATATTCATTGATTTGTATGGCACAGTGGTGTCAAAGAAATGGGTATCCCTCTGCCCAGTTCTTGCTTGACTACTGGACAGCAATTGACCCTGATTTCGGAGATCAATATAATATGCTGGTTGTGGAATGGTGGCGAGGCTTGGTCTTCTTGTGAGTGTTGGAGAAGTGGAATTGGGTGACATGGACGTAGTTGGTGATTGTTCGTCGAGCTTTTCACTAAACAGCGATGTATACTCTGAAGCTGCTAATAGTAATTTTTCAGACGCATTGAAAGTTGGTACTTGAGACATATCTACCGAGTTGAGAATGTCATATAAATTCTTTAAATGACTCAAATCGGGCGAGTCAAAGTAATCATCCAGAGCCAGTAATAACAGAGGTTTGAAAATATGGAAATATGGGTGAGGGGTGACAATGGCCATTGATTTTACAATAGCTCCACGTCGGACTTTCGAATCGAATTTAGTATTGACGAGATTCAACACATAAAACTTGTCTGCTGCTTCTTTATCGGCTTCATCAACGATATTGTACTCCAGCTGAAGAGAGTTTGGCCTTCTATATAAAAAGAACATTGTCCAATCTTCGTTACGAGCATGAATCTGATCTGGCAACATAAGCTCTGCCATTAAATGTCGATCGCTCTGAATTGTATCTGGATATTGATGGCTCACAGTGGGACCAGCATCAATGTCAAACTCCCCAGTGAGAACATATTCAACATGCCGAATTTCATCATGTAATGGTAGTAGTGGGCTAACCATACTAGAGTTGGCCATGCCTTAAAAAAGATATCAGTGGTTTCGGTATAGTTCGCGTTGGACGAATCACGCTTATCGCGTCCAACACCTTTAGACGTTTTCAATATATTCTGATGTCTGTAGAGTCCAGTTAAACCGTGCTCGATAGAGGAAGTTGCAGCAACCACACAACTCACGCTTCAGTCGCTTATAATTTTTTGAATGTTTGTATATCTGTTTTAAATATAGGGAGAGAAAGATTCCAGTCAGGTTCAGTTTCAGTATGTTCGATCGGGACTTGTCATTCAATTGGCAGAAAATGGAATTATTTGCAGGTCCATCATCAAATCGGTTTACGGTTAGTATGATTAGCCCCTGATTAACATGAGTCTACCCTTGCCCAGCCAGGTCGATCAGGGACCGTAACGGTGAACTGCTACGGGAGAGATACTCCGAGAGATGACGAAGGAGATCAAGGAGATCGAGCAGATAATATTCTCAACAACCTCTATGAAAATTCCTTATAGACACTGTGTTAATTTTGTTGATTTTGATTAGTCAACACAAGAAAGAATGAATCGCGCTGATCGCTTCATTGCCGATTAGGGAATTTTAATCTTAGGCATGCTGCCCAGATCATGCTTGTCGTTACGTGACCAAGCTACGTGAATTCGTGTTATGGGTGATGTTAATCTATTTACAATAAGCTAGATGAGGACTTAGATATTATTAGGCAGGTTAGTCAGCTTTTTGAAAACCAATGATGCATTGGTGCCTCCAAAACCAAAACTATTAGTGAGCGCATAGTTGACGGTATGGTGCTGTGCTATGGAGGGAACATAGTTACAATTGAAATCGGGTGCCAAAGTGTCGAGATTCAGAGTTGGTGGTAATATGTCTGTGTTGACAGCCAACACTGTGAACAGGGCTTCTAAAGAACCAGACGCTCCAAGGAGGTGGCCAGTAGCACCCTTTGTTGAAGATACATTGATCTGACTGGCCGGTCTTGTTCCGGATCCGCTAAAGAGTCGCTTGATAGCGGCGTTTTCGGCCGCATCGCCAAGTGGAGTGGATGTAGCATGAGCATTAATATAATTAATCTCGCTGGCAGCCACAGCGGCATTTCTTAATGCCATTTCCATAGATCTGTAAGCTCCGTCTCCCGTATCGGCCGGAGCAGTGATATGATTGGCGTCACCAGACATGCCATAGCCTAGCAATTCGCCATATATTTTGGCGTTTCGCTTCAACGCATGTTGCAGCTCTTCCAATATTAGAACTGCTGCTCCTTCGCCCATGACAAATCCATTCCGGTCCTTGTCAAATGGCCGAGACGACTTTTCCGGCTGCTCATTATATTTAGTAGACAGACTTCTCGCTCTAGCAAAGCCTGCAATTGAAAGTGGGTGGATCACAGCTTCACTGGACCCGGCTACCATTACATCGGCCATTCCTAGCCTAATGAAATTGCCTGCATCTCCAATGGCATGAGCTCCAGTGGTACATGCCGTTGACACTGAATGATTAGGTCCTTTGAATCCATATGCAATAGACAAATGACCACTAGCCATGTTATTTAGTAGATTTGGAATAAATAAAGGAGACACTTTGCGATACCCATGTGTATGGAAATTGACTGCGTTATCATAGAATGCTTCTAATCCGCCAATACTTGATCCCACTGCCACACCGGTACCTGTCAAATCTTGTTCATTATGTTCTGGGGGTGGCCAACTGGCATCTTCAAGCGCTTGTTTAGCAGCAGCCAGTGCGTACTGAACAAATAAAGGCGTCCTTTTGGCTGTGGGTCCATCGATCCAGTCCAGAGGATTCCACTGCTCAGCCGGAATCCTCCCGGCCACCTTACTAGGAAGTGACGCGAACTCGGGCTGATCCAACGCTACAATTCCACATTTCCCCGCAATCAGATTCTGCCATGTCGCCTGTACACCGACTCCTAAAGGATTCACAGTCCCCAACCCCGTAACAACCACTCTTCTAAGGGCCGTCATCTCTCAATCCGCTTGATCCATAAGCCATAATATGCCATTAACAAGAAGATGAGAACTGGTCAGCCGTGTAGACTTGGACAGAGGGGGGGTGGGGGGTCGCCCTCCGGGGGCCGGGCGCTGCCCGGACCTGTTGTGCTCGCTTCGCTCGCTGGGATGCGATTCTGGGCCAGTTGTGTTGCTATTTAACGAGACTGTGCTGTTGTCGTACAAAAGCTTTCTAGAATTCGCGCAACCAGTGAAATTTTGGGTGATCATGGGGGCATAACGATGGTGTGTATATAGGGACTCGAAGGACCGCAATGACATTGTTGAATTGACCGATCTGAGGGATCTGAAACTATAGCAGTCTATCCTTTCAATCTAATGAACCGCGCTTTCGAAGCCCAAACCAAAGGACAATAAAAAAGGCTGGTTGCCATACCGTCAGTAGTTGTTGAATAGGCATTGACGTCTTCTTCGATAGCACGGCTTTTCAGACTTTTTCATGTTGAAACAATTAGTTTGACAACATCTTTGAGTCTACAAACAATGCTAAGCTTAACACTTTCCGCAGAACTTCAGGGTGTTACTGATTTAACATTCTTGGATAGTCCTTCCGAGCCATATATTTTTTCTGTCAAGGTCCAGTAAGTTGACCCGAGTGAATTAGCACATGTAATCTTCATGTCTAACTGACATTGCTTTAATCAGATGCACTTCGTGTAGGGAGATCCACAGCAATGTTGTAACATTCACTCAATATGAAGTCCACCAAATGTCAGGTAGTAGAGGCGAAGCTAATTTTGTTTTTCGTTGCAAAATGTGCAAAAGAGAATCAACTGCCACAATTAAGCTTACTGGGAAAAGTTATACAACTGAAAACTCGGGAAAGCCCTTAAAGGTGGCTGAGATTGATAATCGAGGGCTAGAGGTCGTCGAGTTCATTGCCGATGGCATTTTCAAATGTACCGGAGAGGAATCTGGATACAAGTTTCCTGAAGTCAATTTAGACGATGGTGAATGGTTTGACTACGACGAGAAGGCTGGTCAGGAAGTTTCGATTACTGAAGTTAAATGGGATTTTGTCAAGACTTAATTCGGCATTAATTGGCGTCTAGATACATAATCATCAAGGGCTTCAAAAAAAGCGATAAAAAATATGCATCTGATTTAATAAGAGAAAACTCTAGTGTATGAGACGACATCCTGGATTAACGGTTACTCATGTCATTATGAGGAGACTGTCCCTAAGGAACATCTGTGGGTCCAACATCTGATTTTAGTCACAATGACATGACCATAACAATAAGTATCATATTATTTTGCTTATTCATGTTAAACATTTTATAAAAAGTTGACCAGCCTTCCAAAATTCATATAAATAAATTAATTGATTAATTAAAAAGATATCATATTTACACACATTACAAGGTCATAGTACATTTTCGTCATTTTTTCGCTACCATTTCTCAATCTCCAAAGTAGCCACTCTCAATAAATCTTATCATATAGTCATCAATATGGCCAATGCCATCTTCGGACTCTTCCTCGGATTCCTCATATTCTTCTACGTACTCTGGAGGAGCTAATGGTTCAATAAAGGGCTCAACACTTGGCTCCATACTATACTCTCTGCTCACAGTCTCAGCATCAGGTGTACGAGCATTAGAAGAACCAAGGAGCTGTTCACTTTCGGAAAGACCTGGAGTGGGAGTTAAGCCTCCTGTAGAGCTCCTTTCAGTGAAATCTTCAGCATCAAGATTAACTTCCTTTAGTGCAACACTTGCAGCAACAGCGTCATCAGCATCTTCAGCTTGTGCCAAAGCCTTTGCAAGACCCCTGCCACCTTTTGGCGCGTTCTCTAATACATGGTCCAGATCAACTCCGGCAACATCACCAACCAATTCCTTGACTGATAATTTACGAAAGTAATCAGTGGTGAAGTCACCCTCTTGAATAACCACATTATCCAATATCTGCTTTTGAGTTGCTTTACGAAGAATATTCGACTCAATGGTAAACTCAGACACAAATCTATAAATGTGAACATCTCTAGTTTGGCCAATCCGATGACATCGATCTTGACATTGTTTATCCATCGATGGGTTCCAGTCAGAATCATAGAAAATAACCGTATCAGCACCCGTTAAATTTATACCAAGACCGCCCGATCTAGTGGAAAGTATAAATACAGGAATACGAGCATCAGTGTTGAACCGTTCAGTAAGAACCTGACGCTGTTCTACTTTTGTAGCACCGTCCAGCCGAAGATATCTCCATCCATGAATGTTGAGAAATTGCTCTAGAATGTCCAATACTTTGGTCATTTGCGTGAAAATCAAAGCACGATGACCCTGATCAATCAGATCACGCATCAGAGTCGCAAGCCTTTGCAGCTTTCCACAATCATATTGGAGAAGTCGCTTGTCTGGAAAAGCAATAGAAAGCTTAACTTGAGCTTCATGAAATGTCGGTTGGGAGCGTAGTGCTACTGCCTTATCACTTGTCTTGATCTCATCTATCATTGGACCGAATGTCAACTGTGTCATATTCAGGCAAACAACCTTTGGAGTAACAAATGCATATCGAGTGATAATTTCCTTCATTTGTTCATCTCTCTGCTCATATGTCATTTTAAGTTGTGCAAGAGATTGTAATTTAGCCCAGTTAAACCCAGATCGACGACGTCTCTTTCCTTCAATAGTACAACACGAGACCAAATCGGTACCATAGATAGGGCTCCGTGAACATCTAAACATGTTCAAATAAATAGCATGCTGCAACTCCTCACAGCGGGATTTCCTATCAAGATAATCCTGATATTTGCCATGACCTTCAATGGAAACGAAATCTGGTTCAACCGGCGATGATTTTAACGTGGTAATCAACCCGTTAACATCGTTTATCATATGCGTATGTGCACGTAATAGGTACGAAGTCTGCGATTCAATTGCTGAGTGGCGTTCATTTCTAATTGGCAACAAGTTCAAGGTAACAAGATTTACATGCTGATCGTAGCTCTCGTTAAGTAATCGCTTTTTAACAATGATATCCAAAGGCTCAAAATCAGAAACCACTGATTTTCCAACTGCAAAAGATGTCACAATTGGACGCACTTCAAATAAATCAGGGTGATTACAGACTTTTCTTAGCTGCATCAGACAGTTTATAATAGACAGAAAATTACCAGAAGCAAGAGTCTCACGAGTTTGAGCACGAGACATAAAATCATCATACAAATAGCGCTGACGCTTCGATAACCGACAGTATACGACATGCTCATATTTGGCAGGCATTTGTTTTTCCACATCTGCTTTGAGACGTCTTAAGAGATAAGGTCGAAGAATTTGATGCAACTTGACCACAGTAGCACGAGTTTCGTCATCTGCTGCCTCACCTCCTCCTTCCACCAATTTATCAACAGGTCTAGCAAACCATTCCTGAAAATCTTTTAAATTGGCAAATCCATCAGGCATCATAGCAGAGCCCTTTGACGATGGCATGAGAAAATATAACAAGGACCAAAGCTCCATTAGATTATTCTGAAGTGGCGTACCTGTCAGTAGTAACCGCCTTTCTGAATTGAAGTTGAGCAAAGCTTGCCAGCGCTGAGAACGGAAATTCTTGATATTATGAGCTTCATCAAGAATCATATAATGCCATCTCTTACGCTTAAATACATTTCTATCTTGGAGAACCAACTGATAAGATGTAATACAAACATGCCAAGTATCTTCTTTGTTCCAGCCTTTTCGTTTCTCTTTACGTTGACTTGGGCTGCCATAATAAGTCATTACTTTAAATCCAGGTGCAAACCTTTTGAATTCCATTTCCCAGTTTAACATGACACTGGTAGGAACAACAATCAGATGAGGGCCCCAAATATGTTTCTCACAAGCAAGATAAGAGATCAACGCAATAGTTTGAATAGTTTTACCAAGACCCATTTCATCAGCGAGAATGCCATTAGTTTCAGTATTGTACAGACCAGCGAGCCAATCAAGTCCATCCCATTGGTATTCTCGCAAGGTACCACGAAGAAGGAAGGGAATGGGGATATGAGACGCGGAGGTGCCAGCCACCGCGGTAGTAGTACCTTCAACCAAATCGTTATGTTCATGTTCCGGTGTTGATGTCGGAGTATCCGGAGAATCTTGTTTAGGTGACTTATCAGATACTTCAGACTCCTCCTGGTCCTCATCGAGCCCATTTACAAAGGCATTTTCAGATTCAGATTCAGACTTTGGTCTCGGTTC
Organism: Sugiyamaella neomexicana; assembly: GCA_030555635.1. Classification (NCBI taxonomy): domain Eukaryota; kingdom Fungi; phylum Ascomycota; class Dipodascomycetes; order Dipodascales; family Trichomonascaceae; genus Sugiyamaella; species Sugiyamaella neomexicana. The sequence goes on along the minus strand of JANIWN010000005.1, from coordinate 70,821 downwards.
TTGATACTCTTCTTCGTCATCTTCAGCAATATTTGATTTTGGCACATTAAAGAGTGCCGCTAATGAAGACGTTTGTTCCTCTTCTCCTTCTTCCTCATCGTCCCGTTCCTCAGAGTTATCCGACTCATCATCTGAATCTTCTAACTCATTATCGCTTTCAAGTTCACTATCCATAAGTACACTCTCATCTGATGAAGACACAGCGACACTCTCTTCATTGTAAAGCGTCTTTGTCTTTTCATCGAGCTGGATCGGTTCAGCTTGTAAGGGTGACCCTGGTTCTGATATTGATTCGTCAACAATGGTGCCATTAGTCTTTTTATGCTCTTCTACATCATCAAAAGTGACAGACTTTAGTTTTGCATATTTCGCCTTGAGTTCTTCAACAGTAAGTTGCTCATCATTAAGTTCTTCTGCATCCGAGCCCTCTTCATCACTAGAGGACATGACTTCTGAATCGGCTTCATCTGAAGAATCGCTACTAGTAATATCAGTAACATCTGAATATTCGGGTTGGCCGCTGACACCGGAAACCATTTTCTCAGTTCTTGCTTCTAGTAACTGAGCAGACTGTTCTAAGATCTGATGCAACTGTAGCTTTCCTTCTTTCCTCAGTTGTTCTTCAACTGCCTGCTGATGACGTTGTCGAACCACTTTTTCTGCCATTTTCCATTTTTTCATCACTTCAGCTCCGGTTCTGCGGGCCAATTGACGCATGGTACGTTCAAACTGTTTTCTTTCCTTTTCTTCAGCTCCAGATAATCTCTTGAAGTGCATATCAATCATATTCGCTACACGACGCGCTAGCGACATATGAGCTTTGCGTTCTTCACTCATTAAGCGAGCAAAATATATCGCATGCATTACCAAATGGCTACGATGAGTACTTGAAGATCCAAAAATAGCAGGAGTAGAAAATTGTTCATAACGCTTTTGCGAGTCATCTTCTTGAGCTACCTGAGAATGGCCTCCTAACAAGCCCGATGCTCTAGCAGCTGCAATACGGTCTCGAACATCTACCTGATCCTTTATCAGCTGATTACGTTCCTCATATGTCATATCATCGTCTAAAGATACAAATGATTCGAGATATTTTTCTAGCGAGCCGCCAAAAGAAGGAGTTAAAATGTGAGAAGGGTGCGTAACAGTTTGATTTGGAACCGAATACTTAAGTTTCAACACGGGAACTCCACCACTTTCGTCACCAGAACTAAGGTCATCGGTATTGAAATCAGATTCGTACTTTGGGATATCAATTCGCTCGCCATATTCATTATAATATACATCATTATCAAAGTCGTGATTTGATTCGTCATAGTCGTCGTCATTGGATAATTCTTCTTGAGAAATTCTTGCTCGGTTGTTGGTACGACTTTTTGGTAAGGTCTTTGATCCTTTTGTACTTTTTGATTTCGTGACCGTCGAGTTTTTAGATTTACTCTTTTGTATACTCCTTGGCACCACCTTTGGTCTGTCATGGTGAGTGGATCGACTACTAGATTCACTTTTAATCAATGACTTGGACTCAGATAATGTTTCCAAGTTATTCTTTTCATCAGCCATTTGTCGAAGCTGCCTTCTAGTATGCCTTACAGATCCACCATCTCGGACATTGGTCACCTTTTGCCAAAGATCATATGGTAGTCGAAATTCCTCAAATACACTTGAATGATCATGTTTGGCAGCTTGAGGATCATAATGCACCAGAGAAACAAATTTCTCCAAATGAAACAATAGCCTTATATGATCATCATGACGGTCATGGATTGCCGTTAGCTGTTGACGCGTGGTTTCAATAGCTGATGCTTGATGATTCTTGGTATTCTTTTTATCAATGTGCACTCTTGAAGAATGACGTAATGTTCGAGAAGAAGAACCTGAACCATTCTCGTCTTCAATCTTAATTCTCTTATTTGGCTGCTGTTGTTCTAGCTCGGCTTTATATATTCAGTTAGTTATTGCAACTTGGGCAAAGTTACGACCGATAGTATTTCATCAACTTACCTCCTGAACGCCTGCGAAGAAGCCTTGACGCGGCCGGCGGCATGGGTAGTAGTCGCCGCTGTGGTCGTCAATCTAGGTGAAATCTAATAAAAATTGCATCAATGAAAAGATACCGTCATGTATTTTTCCCACACCAGGTTTCAGCTTTGATTCGCGAATTCTTGCTCTGTTACGTGCTTTTAGGTGGGCAATTGTTTGACAAGAGTGCTCAAATGTGGTGTGGAAAATGAATAATACAAAACTTGGGAAAAAGGACACCATCGCCGCTGCTATATGAATTGCTGCTGGCTGGCTTTCAACATGTTTTTCTTCTCTATCACCTTGTGAGGGCTGTTGCGCGTTAGCTTCTGCTATCATGGGCCGCTGTTATTCTTTAACTGAATGTCCCAACCTGCCCCAGTGTCAGTGTCTTTTGCCGATGGATCACATATTGACTCGGTCGATTAGCGCGGGCGCGCTTACTCGCTCACCAACCAACCACAGAGGAGTAAAAAAACCTGGATATGAGGTTCGCGACATTCATATAGCACTGAAACATTGACATAGTTTCAATAGGTATCAGCCATGTTTAAACGATCATTACAACTGAATGGTATGTTCAGTGTGGCAATGACTGCCAGACAAGCGTCAACACCAATTATGCGAACTTGCTTGTTAGCTAGTAGCATCCGTAGAGCCTCTTCAAAGGCAGATGACCGCATGGTAAGTAATTGACGACAACGTCAGAGAGAGAGAGAGATTCTAACTTATAGATTGGCGACTACCCTGAAGTGCCATATGAATACAACCAGCATAGGAGTCCATATAAGAAATATTATGACCAACAAGGACGAAGAGAGTTTAACGAACCTCTTCACCAATATCACGACTTATTGGATGTATGGTCTCCAGATAGATTCGATATGGTTCCAGATAGTACGGCATTACGTTATAACCTGTACTTTATTACTGGAGTTGTTTCTTTCTTTGGCATCATATACTTTTTCTTCTATCCTGAACGTCCTGCTGTCAAGAGAAATTATCCTTATGGTGGATTATACAAGGCCCTTGGAGGTACTGAGAAGGACAAAGAATTATATCGAGCAGATGTTGATGAAGAGTATTCATAATTTTTATACGTTGAAATAGGATGCTGGCAAATAACCACCAACATCGTATATACTTTAATAAACACATATATATAAAGATGGTAACATCACCACCAAACAATGAGGCACAGACAGAAAACAAAATGAAGCAAATCAGTCAAATGAATGGCCAAGTGACAAGACAATAGCAATTTTTATGTTAATAACAAGAAAAGAAAAAAAAAAAGTAATAGGGTCCAGACAACAACGAGAACAAAATAATAATAATAATAATAATAAAAACCATATGACGACCAGAAACACAATTTTTTTTTCATTTTCACTCAAGCGTAAACTCCACGGTATCCTCGACCATCTGCATCCATTCTGTCAAGACGACCGTCACGAGCAGCCAAATACAGTTCATTTAATCGAGCAACAGGAACAGGTTCAGAAGGATCTTGTCCAAGTGGCAGAAGCGGATCTCCTCCATTATTAACCTGTACCGGCTGGCCTGCACCATTGGTGACAGTAGCGGTACCGGCAAGTTGCTGTTGGTTATGATGAATATCAACTTGTCCTCCTTGAGCATGTGGATTAATAGGCCCATAAGGACCATAATGAGCTTGGGTAGGAAGATTTAATTGAGGATAAACATTAGGTGGAGGTGGAGCAGCTCGGTAAGCTCCTGGTGGCAATGGTGGTTGAGCACCATTATTACCACCGGGACCATTCAAGGCACCTCCTGCAATTGCTGAATTTTGCGATCGGCCCCAGGATAATCGCACTCGAGAGCTTCCAATGGGATATCCTTGCATTTGAGTGATGGCAGCTTCAGCAGAATGACGCTGGACAAATTGTACAAAACCACATCCTTTACCAGGAGGAATTCGAACATAAGTGATATCACCAAAACCAGCAAAATATCGTCTTAATTCATCCTCAGTTACATGACCTGATAACCCACCAACGAAAACAGTGGTATTATTAGGATCAGTGAATTGATTAAGAGTTTGTGGAGTTCCATAATATCCAGCAGGAGGAGGTGGTGGAGGTGGAGGACCTCCCATTCCCATCTGATGATATAAACCACCAGCACCACCAGCTCCACCAGCTCCAGGACCCGAAGCTCCATTAGAACCACCAAGAATTCCACCATTCTGACCAGGTTTTGATTTGGGAGTGGCTGTGGAAATGCGAATAGGACGATTACCTAAGAAAAAGCCCTGCATTTCCGCCAGAGCTCGCTGCATATGAGTTTCATCGCTGAAACGAACAAATCCATAACCTCTAGAAGCATTTGTAGAAGGATCCGTCATGATTTTAGCAGACTTACAAGATGGGTACCTTGATTGGAACAATTGCAAAAGGTTGAATTCACTCACTTCTGGAGACAAATCTCCGACAAAAATGGAAAACTCGGGTCCTCGATCATCTCGCTTATCAATAAGTCCTCCACCAGATGCCCAGTTTAGACGGAATACTCGTTGGGTGTTGGGAATAGGCTGGCCATTCAAACTAAGCGCTTTAGCTGCTGCATGAGGGTTACCGAAATCTACAAAACAATAACCTGCATTGACACCCGAGAATTTGTCACGAATGAGTTTGACAGTGACGTTTTCTCCAAAAGTCTGCCATATTTTACGGATCGCATTCTCATCATACCAAGGTTCTAGTTCCCCCATCCAAAGGGTGGATTTATTATCACCGGATGATGATGAAGGAGAAGTGGCAGAAACAATTACCGGGTGTTGCTGTCCATGAATAGCAGTATTAGCAGCATTAGCAGCATTAGCAGCAGCAGTAGTAGTGGTAGTAGTAGCAGTGGAACTTGACTTATTTCCTGTACTGTCAATAGGACTGGTACTAGTAGAACCTGTAGGAGAGCCTTGTTGTTCCGAAGGATTGGTGTTAACATCTACCAACTCACCACTAGCAGCTTGTTGCTGGGGTTCATGAGAATAATCATAAGAGAAAGACATAATAATGATGCTAATAACGGATTGAAAATAAAAAAAAACACAGATCACAAACGAAAAGAATCAACTCCCGGAAATCAAACTGGCGACAAAAAACTAAAAAAAAAAACAGAGAACCAACAAATAAAATAAAATAGCTTTTTTATTCCCCTAATTCAATCCACAGTAACCAAACGAAACACAAACTGAAACAGAAAGACGGCAAAACAAACAAACAGGATCTTTCAATTTCAAAACCTCTTTTTTTTTTACGATTCTCGTTTCTTCAAATGTGGTTATAAAAGTACAAGAAACACAACAAGTTACGAACGTACGTACACTTTTCTCTTTGAATAGGAAAAAGCCCTGCCCAAACCCTGCCGGTTGGTTTGGTAGCAGGGTAAGGCAAACCTCGACACTGGTATATTTAAATATAACTTTATTTAGGAGCTCGATTAGCGGTGCTAACAGCAGTTTGTGTTTTATTAAGAGCTGATTAGCCGATGATAATTCAAGTTTTATGGATTTAATTGGTGCTATTGTGTTGAGAAAGGTGTGCCAGTGCAGATATGATTTGCTGAGAATGTCTCTCACATATGTCAATTGAATAGCATACATATAGCTAGATATATTTCACGTAGGGTAAACATGAGTAGTTCTACAATGTTTGTAATTCCCGTAATCAACCTCTACTAGTCGGTCAAAAAATCTAAAAACGTTGACTAAAAACGTTGAATCATGGCTGTAAGTATACCATATACCTTTTAACACTCATTCTAACTAGGGGTTAGCATCATGCCGACTTCTCCAAATTCCAAGCGGTGTCCAAAAAGGAAGCTTATGAACAAGTTCTGGAATCTGTTGATGCCTTGCTAGATGGCCAAGATAATTGGGTAGCTAATACTGCCAATGTTGCTAGTTTATTATGGAATATGTACAAAAGTCTTGAAAAAAGTCCATTATCAAAAGTCAATTGGGCTGGATTTTACGTGGTGGATCCTAAAGATGCTTCCCAACTGATTCTAGGCCCATTCCATGGACAAGTGGCTTGTCAAATTATTAAAATTGGCAAAGGGGTTTGCGGAACCGCCGCGGCACAAAAGAAAACTCAACTTGTAAAGGATGTAGAACAATTTCCTGGACATATTGCTTGTGATGGAGATACTAAAAGTGAGATAGTAGTACCAATTGTTAATCAACACACGGATCAAATCTTTGGTGTTATTGACATTGACTGTCAAGAGTTGGAGGCTTTTGATCAAGATGATCAACAGTATCTGGAGCAACTAGCTAACAAGCTGGTGAAATATTGCGCTTGGTGAAATCGTTTTATATAAACAAATTATTTAACAATCTTACTACCTCCACCACACGTAGAAGAATATAAAAAATATCAAGACAAACAAACCCAACCACGCACGCCAGCCAACACCTGACCGCTCGGCCATTTTCATCATTCGTGTAAACGTCCCTCGGAGTCGTAACTTTGCATTCTCAAAATTCTCTTCCTGTGTAATGTGTTAGTTTTGGATTGATCCAATGGGTGTGCATATTTTTTTTTTACTTGCCATGTTATTAAGAAGTTTATTAGAATCTCGGACTTCTTCACCAATTTTGACAGTGATCTAGATCCATTGTTAGTATCTCCAGCTAAACAATCACTAAAACCACCACAACCTACATCTTTTAACATGCGAACTTTGGCCGTTAATCCTTCAATCTGCTCATCACTCTGTGACTCCAATTGTGAAAGAACTTGATCTGAATATTGACCCTTTGAATTAGGTGTGGCCGCTTTGTATGGAGTACCAGCTCTGGACGACGACGCGGAATTCGAACCAGAGTTTATTACCACCGACGGATTATAGTTGCTCACATTGGAGAATAACTGAGTTCGATCTCTCTGATGGGCCTGCCCTGAGGCGTATCGATATGCCATTTGTAACAAGAGAATTACAAAATGAAATTCAACCAGTCTGTAAAAACAAACTACTATCTTATTTGAACATGTGCACAGTCTGGAGAGGTCTTGCGATCTGGCAGTTTAGTATGGTAGATTAGTTTGTGAAGTAGACCAGCCGTATGTCGAGTACCCATTATTATATATATAATAATAATAATATCCTAAGGGCTTAATTGAAACAATTTTACATACGAGAATGGCCACTCAAGATAATAAATTCCCAGCACCAACGAAAACAGCTACCAGTGTATTATCCGATGGACATGCGATTGACGTGGTCACTGTCGGATTCCAAGATAAAATATCCATCATGGTAAATCATGATGGGAGAATTGGAAAGATTTTCTACGTACCATTATTAGCATCAACAGTATCTCATTTAACTACTACAGCAGCAGCATCTGAAGAAACCGAGCCTGATCTACTTCCTCTGCCTCATTTGACACCAATGCCACTATTAGGAGGATCCAATGATCAGGATGTCCAGGGCAGGTTATATGCGTCTATGATTGCGTCTCTAGTGTCTCGACAATCCCCCGATGAAAACAGAACAGTCGTCATTGGTCTCGGATCTGCCATTGGACCTCGGCCAGACCAAGAAATAACCGCCAGTCATCGTAAACAACTTCTTGAAATAATGAAGCTAGTCCAACAGTGCAGAGTTTGGTGAAACACAACAAAAAAATAATAATAACAATAATATAAATATACTCTAATTACATAGAGAAACAAATTACAAGTCTTCATCCCCTTCAGTAACAACAGCAGTATCTAGGACCTCGACTAATCCACGACCTTTGGTCTCTTTTTGGATCAACTCGTCAAGGGCTCTGAAGTTACCAGGATCAATATATGCAGTCAGTTCCCATTTAGCGGACCAATCTTCATCGTCGACTTCAGCTATTAATGACTTGACTTTATCCGACATTTTCTTTCCTTCCTTGGAATCGACTCGAATAAGAATCTTCATTCTGGCCCTCACTATTGGTATTATATTGCTTTGTATTAATAATTTGATAGCTTCCAAAGCCTGAAGCTTGGTTGGTTTATTAGGTGCCATATTAAATGAAATCTCTGATAATGCTTTTTCAATAATTGATGAAGGATATGGCCGTTTGGTAGTAGGATTGACACATTTATTAGCAATCAGTTGGACGATTTCGGCGTGCATTTGATTAGATCGTGCTTCACGTTCTTTACCTCCCACTTGTAACTCGCCTTTTTTCAGAATCTCTTCAATGATGACATTCTGATCCGTAGTACCAAAAGCTGCTTTCAAATCATCATTATTGGCCACCTGCCCTTTGGAAACATGAACAAACACTTGAGGGATCTGTAATACTTCATCCAAGTCTTTTTCTCTAAACTCTTGTTAGACCTATTTGGAAATGAAAAGAAAACAAATACCGCCACTTACACTCCTTTTCTCCAATCTTGTACTTTGTTCTGATAGCAAGCGATCTCAAATCTCTTTTTACCTATCCCGTTAGTTATTTGTCTGACTATAACACTTGCACAGATTCCAATATATACCTTTTTTAATTCTTACTAGTGAAACATTTGTCAGTTTGATGGATCCTGATGGTTGGAATACAGGCATTTTGGATTATGTGAGATGAAATAGTGATGGAGAATCAGTTGGATGGTTAGTAGCAGCGTTGACTTTTCTGATTCACAGCAAAATATACCAATTATGCTTGTAACTATTCTGCCTATAAATCTGTCACCAGTCAGTGAGATAGTAACGAGATAGTAACGGGACGAAACTAACGGCATAGTAACGGGACATTTGGGCATTGCTAGCCATCGACAATCCAGTCTACTAGTAATGAGTGTGAGATATGGTTGTGAGATAGGAGTGCCTAATGAGCTGCGTTCTATTCAGAGACAATATTATTTCCACTGCTCCTGCCTTAATATACTACGTACTTTGTTGAGGTTAATGTTTATCGGATAATTTCTGGCATGGTTAATCAAAGATTCTAATATATTTAAAGATTACAGAGATTTTGACATGGATCACATTGTGGTCAACAGAGTCAAATAGAGTACTTGTAAGCATGTCGTTGAGCATTTCGGAATCCGCACTTACTGGCTTAACCACGCGTTAGTAGATGTGAGACATACTGAGGAAACGCTCTTCTAGTTCGACTTGTCAACCAGGAACCAACACGTCCACGACGTTAAACAACGGTTTAATCATGAAGCCGACGCCGATACGGCTCCAATTACCATATATATATATAACCAAATATACACTTTTCTCTGCCATGCGGCCATACGCCCATTGGCCCCTTTGCCCAGACATCCCTTCATGCCAGACATCCCCTCATGCTCCTTCTCTTGCTCCCGCTCCTCCTGCTTCTCCTCCTGCTTCTCCTCCCGCTCCTCCTCCTGCTCCCGCTCCTCCACTCATCTACACCGCACGATCCGTGCTCTTCATCTTTGACTTGGACCGAGATACATGCACCTATGTATGTACATGGACGTACGGCTCACGGCTCCAGTTTCCTTTTCCTCATCTCATGATTTTAAGATTAAGTTAATATAGCTCGCTGGGAAGATCGAATGCAGATAGAAAAACCAAGACCCTGTTACCAAAAGTACCGACGGTAATAGTAATTGGTAGTAGATTAGATATCGGGTCCAAGGACCAACGAATTAATCCACTGAGGAACTCAACACTTTTTTTTTCTTACTGGGCACGCTGGGCATTGATAGTATCTGGATAAGAAAACAAGGAGTTCAGTTATCTTGGAGCGTCTCATGATCTGTGATAATTGACATTAGCCACAACGACAACTCTAGTATACTTGTTCGTTTCACGATATATGAGTTTGCCTTCTACACTATAGACATATTCACGTTATCTTTACAGCATGTCTGGCGATACCAGAATACCTGTGCTGACATCACCGAACAACCGACGACAGCAGCAACAACAACAACAACAACAACAACAACAACAAATGCTGAGCGCAGAGTCGCCAATAGATGACGGGCTGGCGGCGTTACAGCTGCCATTTCTACAAAACGACGAAATCTCGCGGTTCCTATCTCCATCTAAAGAATGGAGTCTGGCACCGAATGAGAAGGATGTTCCCGTGTTTGAGTAAGTGAAGACGGCACCTCTGAATAGAGCTCTGTATACAGTAACTAACACCATGTGCCATCAGTGAGGTCGAGAATGGGTCTCCAGCGGACTTTTTCGGCCATTATGCCAATCCAAACCTATTTTCTGCGAACCAGGGAGGACCTTTGAACCAAGGATATAGTATGTTTGATCCCTCGGCAACTACTGGCAACCAATTCATGTATCATAACGAAACTCAGCAGCAACAACTACAACAACAACAGACTGGCCTAAATACCAATAGCCCCAATCTGGTATCTGGGGCTCTAGGTAATAATGGAGACAATGGCGCATCAACAGCAGACTCGCCTTTCCAGTCGTTTTTATCCACCCTTAATAACGATGCATCCAATTTCATGGGTCCAGGCTTGGCCAACGAGTCCAAATTTTATATCCCCAGTCCTGGACCATTTGGTATAGGCTCACCATCGATAGACACTAATAGTCGACAGCCCCAGGCTACAGGAGGAGCAGCTGCTGAAGGCGAAATATTACCGGCGGCAACAACGGCGGCGGCGTCAGCAGCAGCTGTCTCCAACTATAATAACTCTACGCCACTGACCTCACAACCTACTGGTATGAATAAGCTTCAGACCACGATGAATCATCCTAAAGTGGTTTCGAACTCGCCTTTACCTACCTCTCTTTATAGAGGGGGTACAACGGTTATCGGCAATAATTCTATGGACCAACACCGGCGGAGTGATAATCTCGACGATGGGATCCGACAGCACCTAAATTCAGCAAAATACTTGGCATTTCTACCTGCTCATAAGGAGACGGTGCTGTACGACTTGCGAGGCAATCGAACAGAAATTGATTTATCTGTGAACTTATCCGGAAACTTCTTTCTCAGTGAGCCTCACCCGTCGTCATCAAATACAAACGAAAATGAACCAATAATGCCTTCCAACAGTAGCAGCGGTAATAACACTGTCAAAACAGAGCCATCATCCTCATCAGCGAATACTGCTGCCGCTGCTCCTTCTCAATCATCATCATCATCCAATGCCGGTTCCGGTTCCGGTGAACTCAAGAACTCGCCAGAGTTATCTTCGTCGTCCAACTCGTCACCCACTTCGGAGAAGAAAGATCTCATGAAATACGATCTTACATTTTATCGAAGGAACTTGTTTCATGTAACGGCCACAGTTTCAAACGCTCATAATGCAGTTTACGCTGGTAATTCTGAAAACCCCTTATTGAGGTCACGCATTCTTTCTCTCTCATTGGGTGTCAATGTTCTTGATGACAATGTCCCGAAACAGCTTCTTTATAGTCCAGGAAAACCCACGTTCAATCCCACGGATGGTAAGCCAGAGAGCCAGGATCCGGCAGTTAAATTGATCTATCCTAAAAGCTCGGGGTATGATGAACTGGTCAATTGGAAACGTCTTCAATTCCGGACTGCCACGGCTCACAATGGGCGGAAAAAACTCCAAAACTACTTTTCTGTTTGCGTGTCAGTTTATGCCGAGCTCGAAAATGCTCAGAGAGTTTGTCTTGTCAAGAGTTACTCTCGACCAATTGTCGTTAGAGGCAGAAATCCTCGGTTCTACCAGAACCGAGATAATATATTCATTCCTGACTCTTCTGCTGGAAGAGGAAGTCTTATCTCTGTTTCTGATAGAAAACTCTTGCATACATCTACCAAATCAGAGGAGGCTGAAGAGAAACCGCTCAATCCTATGAGACAACCGTCTTCTGCCACTGAACAGCAACCACCTAGAGACATTAACGGTACAGGTGGTGGTATCGGTGTTGGTGTCGGTGTTGGTGTTGGTGTTGGCGGTGGTAGTGGTACTGTTGGTCATAAAGCTGCCACCAAACAGGAACAGCGATATAGCGTTAGTTCCGATACCAGCAACTCCAAAAACAACAACAACAACAACAACAACGGCAACGGTAGTGGAGCACTGTCACTGGGTGAAGACGATGGACATTCTGATGACAGTCCAGGTTACGTGATTAAGATGCCCACTGGAGATGAGAGTCTGTCGCCTAAGAATAAAACTTCATCCCAGGGTCGCGACATTGACTATGAATATTTTCCCATGCCACTTAACTACTGGCTGCCTCCCGTGGAAGTGGTGTATAAACCGCATGCCATTCACCACCCATTAAAGTTCCCTACTTACAGAGCGCAAGGAAAAGAGAGTCAGATCAAACAACAACAACAGCAGCAGCAACAACAACCGGTGTCACAATCTCAGATCAATTCGGAGAAACATCCTAAGCGATATTTTTCTTCTGTAGATTAAGCCTATGGACCTTATTTATGTAATATTATTGCTTTTACGCTTGTGCTATATAATGATGACATGATGACATGATGATAACTGTAAAATATATTAGTTAGTATCTTTTCTAGCTGATAGTTTTAAAATCATACAAAAGACCATGAACTATTCGACATGCTAGAGTATTATATATTTATATATACATGATCTATCGTGATCTGGATTTTGGGGTCGTTTTATGTACAATGTCGTTAAAATGGGAATGCGCTTGTTCGTTGCGATGGTATGTCGCTAAAAGATAAGTTAATTCTTTGATGGACTGAGTGTCCTCGATTTCGTTAAGTTTGTTGATTAGCTCAGCAACCTGATATTTTTTCCAGTGAAACTGCTTGATGGTCGACCGGATGAGTTTCAATGCTTGCTCTATTTCTCCGCATTTAGCATGCAGTTCTACCATTTTCTGGGCAAAGCCGAAGTCCGAGCTTTGGCGAATTCTAGAAGGAAGCTGTTTAAACAAGGATGTTCGTCGATATGACCCTCTTTCGATCCACACTTTCTGGGCAAACTCCATGTCTCCTGCATCAACTGACGCCTTAATAGCCAGTTCATAAGTATTCCAGTTCCGAGGCATGGATCGAAATGACCGATCTATGGAAAGATCAGTTTCTGGTTCCATAGGTGATTCCACCTCTTTGTCTATTAGCACTGTTTGCTTATTCTGAGAAGGATCTTGATCATCAGCCAAGTCTTCTTCAAGAAAATAAGTTTCGCTGTTATATCGCGAGACGAATTCATTGAAATTTCCTAGCTGATAGGGAATTTTGAGATATGTCAGGAGAACTTGGTCATTAATCATACTAGGCATATAGTCGGTGAAAAAATCCAAAAGTGCTTTAGACTCCGCAAATACTTGATCATATGAATGAAGCATGGTGACAGGTAGAAATGGAGGCATAGATTCAGAAACATCAGGGTTCGCAAAGGATTTGCTGTCGTTTACAAAAAAACTCGATCGAATCTTGACACCAAATTCAGTAGCCATAACAGGTGAGAAGACTCCCGGTCTATAGTTCGAATAGGACTTCAGTAGACAGTTAAAAGCAAAGGAGTCTGGATATGACACTGAGTTTGAGCATAATTGGCGAAACATTGCCCTTGCAAGTAATAGTTCTCCAGTCTCTCCACACAGGTACATCAAGGCATTAATACACTTCCGGTCGACTTGGAAACCCTTTTCTTGCATTTCAATCAAATATTTCCAGGCTTGCAAATGTGTTCGCTCATCTCGCGCACATGCAAATATTAATGTATTATATGTTTCTGCGTTTGGTTCCAAAGGATTGATGGGTCTGGTGGTCATTTCGTTCAAAAGGTCCAGGACTTTCTCGATATTATGCTGCTTGGAAGCTGCTAATAAAAGTGAGTTATAAATTCTCACGTCTGGTTGGGTTTCAAGAGACATATATTTGAGAAGGTCGAATACTCTGAAAGCTTCATCAAAATCACCGACGCGAATGCATGTTTGAAGAATGGTTGTGTAGATCTGTAGTGAAGGTTGAATTCCCAAAGATTGCATTTCATGTAATTTGCCAGAGGCCCTCTTCAAGTCGCCATTCTTAGCATAACTTTTGATAAGATGACCGTATGTGTATACATCAGGGGTATAATGATCTGCCTTTAACTGGGTCATAAAAGCCTCGACAACTTGTGTCTGGCCTTGGTGGGCATAGGCAGCCATGGTCAAGTCCAGGGTCATTTTTGAAGGGCGAATATTGGCATCGGTCATCATTTCGTGAATTAGAAGCATTGCTTTAGATGTTCGTTGATCCAGTGGGATATTCTGAATCAATAAATCAACGTCCGACACCGGCAGGTCCCGTAGACCGCCAGTGTTAAATAAAGTGTGAATGACATTTGACCAGTTCTGATCTTTTGGCGAAGAAGATGAAATGCTCGCAATGGAAGTGCCGAGTCGAGAGATGAGAGATTGCGGTAGCGAAGTCGAAGAAGCAGCATTAGCAAACAACCCCAGGCCGTCAAGTCTGGTTGGATGAATGTTGCTGGTGCCCTTGGAATTCAGGCTCTTGACTTTGTTCGCTCCATCGTCATCTTCTATTTGAAAAGCCTGCTCTATGCTATCCAGATCTTTTTCTGACACTCTTGTATTAATATCTAACTTATCGTCCTTGGCCAGTTTGTCTTTATTAGCGCGCTCATCCTTTTCCGAGATATATCTTCGTAGCGCCGCCGTATATGCTTGAATTTGTTGGATTCTTGATTCGAGATCTCTATTTTCGTCTGTTAAATCACTCAGTCTACCTCTGAAACCAGTATCAGAAGACGATGGCAACGGTGGCTGCTGCTGACGTTTTCGATGTCGACTTGATGCTATGTAAACCGATCTGACAGGAGCGAGACTTAATAACGACGAGTTACATATGATCCTGCTCGGAAAGATGTCATTTTTCAGTCTTGCACTCTTTCTTATCATCATTTTGTTGTATGGAACTTGTTAATTATACTGAAATTTATTTATCCATCAGAAATCACTGACAGTTACTTTTTTCTGGAAAAACCATGCCGGGTTAGGGCTTACTTGTATACGGCTGGCAGGGTCCAGTCAGAGTCAGGAGCTGGTTAAAAAAGCCACTTTTACAGTAGAATTCAATCAACAGATAATACCTATGTATTTATAGGATTCAATCAATAGATAATATATCTCATATGCTCACACTCATTTGTGGTTATTTTTCGCTTCTTCCATGTCATATATGACGATCTGCAAAGCAGGGACGACGTTGGAGCCGTTGGATCATGCATATGCAGTTTCTGCCTACCGTTATGCCAACAATCGAGAAGTAATCGCTAATAAAAGACTACCTTTTGTATGCTCTTTCTTATTATCTTGGTCAAAGTGAGCCGAGTCTGATAATACTGTTCCGTTGGATACACCATGGCTAGTACGTTTATCACTTGCGGCTGCTGTACGACCATTCATTGGGCACTGTTTTTGAACCGAAAAAGGGCCCAGCGGAAGAACAGGGTCCTCGCCATAGTTTAACATGGTGCTGGATATAAATGTATATAGTTTTATCCAGGCATTTTCTTCCTCTAGTGTGAAGGCAGCTCCTCTACGATCACAAAGAGTGCGTAATAGAGCGTTGCCGACGTACTCATAATGTATGGCTGATAAAGCCATTATGCGAGAATGCCATTTGCCCAGTTTGATAAGAACTCCTTGTGTCTGGGAAACATCCTCGAGATGCGATATCACAAATCGAAGAATGCCTGCCATAGCAGCAGACTGAGATTCTAGACAGGGGAACAGCGTTTGTAGGAACGGATGTTCACCAAGAAGATTATCATAAAACTGTTGACAAAAGAACGCACTGGCCTGCAGAGATTGTAGACCCTCGCTGCGCTCTGGGTCATCGTTCATTGCTTTCCATGCAGTTCGCAGAATGGCGATTTCCCTCGTGCTGAAGAACACATTATCTGCCGGGCTAGCGGCAGCGGCAGCAGCAGCACGAGACGATCCTTTACCCGTCACCGACGACGGGGAATTAGAGACAGATGACGGAATAAGCTGTTGTTTCCGGAGAATCGCCATTGTGTATGCGGGTCCGTGGCTTCTCTCTAAACACCCACGCCCCCACCACTCCTAGCCATATTTATACTATCCAAGGGAAATTGCCCTTGCAAAATTAGGTTCATGTAATTTGCCATGGTTCTCCCCCCCTTCCCAGCGAACACGCCAGCCGCACCGAAGCTTATCTATCCTCGATAACTCATGCAGGTACCGTTTGTTCCCCCTGACCGGGATTAATGTCAACATTACATCCAGAGCTCACGCTCTCCTGTGCCACGTTGTGGAGACGGTCCAGTGTTGCTGCTGCGCTGCGGGATGGGGCGGGGGCACCGGAGGCAGTCCAGGGGACCCCGTGGGATGAAACACGTGCATGTGAGTGAGATCGGCAGCCCATCTCTGTGAAGGGAGCGATGCCGATGGGCAGGATGGGTGGTCGAGATTGTTCTTCTCTAGGCGGATCTGGATGTGAGCAGAGCCTGCCTATGACGACAGTGGATGGCAGGCAGAGCCATGTAGGCTAGGTGATAATATAATTAGATGAGCACCAAGTAAACTGGCAGGGGCAGCTCTAGTCCAGCGTTGTTTTGTTGTAAGTGAGGGCAAACCAGCCGTGCTAGTGTCGATTCAGTGGTCAAAAGGAATGTGGACTGATGGTTCATGTTCTATTAACTATGACAGGAAGAAGAGGTAGAGGTAGAGGTAGAGGTAGAGGTGGAGGAGGAGATGAGATGGACAGGCAGCCGTGCGTGCTACAAAACTAACGCTAATGTTTATGTCAATTAAACTTCCTAATCGGTAAAGCAGACGAGACCGCCGTGGATGCTATTAATAAATCCCATGCACACTTTGTGTACCTGTAGATGTGCTGCATGTCTTAAACTATGCGTTAGGACATGCATGCATAGACGTGCATCAAGCAGGATAAAAAATTAATATGGTGAAAATCTGCTAATCAGCCCCTGGGTCTGCTCAGTAAACAACCGTTTCAGCAGAGCCAGGGTGAGCAGTAGAGAGGAAGATTAGAAGCTGTGGCATCGCAGTTTCCGCCTGGTCAAGGCTCAAAAGTCCGAAACGAACCCTCGACCGCCTACGACCACCCTGATCCGGGCTCCTCCTGGTCCTGCCATCACAACCCCTCAATGAATCCGCCCTGGCCGCCCGATGCAATTAATTTAAACCCACTTCGTGTATCCTTCCAGTTGCCTGCTGCCTACCTGCTTGCTTGTCTGCCTTCCTGTCTGTCTGCTGCCACAGAAACTGCCGTGCCGACGACGGCTCCGAATCATTGGGAGATTTGGTTGCCGCAGTTTTTCTCAAACACCGCCTGGAATGTAGTTCCTCCCCTCTCTGAAGCTTCTCCTCAACAGCAGCCCACTCAAGTCGTTGACACCCAAACTCACTACCGACAACACCGAACCAAAAAACCACCACATAATTCAGCCGAGCAGCCTGTATTCCTTTCCCCCCTGTGGCCGGAACTGCCGTTGCAGACTTAATACCCCCTCCCCCCTTAACGCACGCATACAATCGTACAATCGTACTACAAATGCACCACCGCATCATTTTTTTGCCCCTAGGATATAACGCAATTGGCTTACGCTTGCTTCCAGTTGCTTACGCGACAACCTTTAGCCATTGTTCAACGCCCCCTTTTCAAAATATATATCTCTCAACTTGGAGCCCTCTCCGATCGATCGACTGACCGACACACCTCCCAACGACCGTTTATTTACCAGGCACCACCTATAAATAATTATAAGCGCTAGTCAACCGCATGCTAATCATCCCCGCAGAACAGCAACTACGCCTCAAAGGATACGATTCCTGCCGCCGGCACCACCAGAGACAGCGCAGAAAGCAGAGACGAGACAGCAGATACGCACTGCTCACCTCATCTTTTTTGTATGCCTCTGCCGCTTGCAACCTCCTGCTTACCTATAGCCCCCCGAGCGTGTCAGCGCCAGCCAGGCCCAGCCCATCCAATCCCAGCCCAACCAAACCCAGTCCAGCCCAACCCAGCCCAACTGCCACCAGCAACAGCACCAGCACCACGACCGCCTACCTCCTCCTCACTGCACATGCTTCTGCCTCCTGCACTGCCTAAGTTTCCATTCTAATTTCTTTGCACACGACAACCACTTTCACTCCTACTTCTGCTCTGTTGTCACAACTTTTCACATTCGTTTGAATTCTTTTGTACCTGTAAGGGGAGAAACAGGCAAAACTGCGACAGATATATCTAATCTTTTTTTTTTTTTTGCTTCTTTTGCCTTTTTTTTCCAGTTTGTTTGTTTTTCATTGCTGGTCCGTTTTTCCAAAGTCTTTCTTTTTGGATAAACGTGAACAAAAAAAAACAGCACCATAGGACAGCACGTAATCTGATTTGCCTTTTTCGTGGCTCCTCTCCTTCTATCGTTGCTCCATTGAACCTTCGTTTCGCCCTCGCACTGCGTCCGCCATTCGTTCTCATCCCATAACCGCCTTGTCTCTCCACTTCCCGTCCAGCGTTCGTTCACGAATGGTTTAAATGCTCATCAGAGGTTGTAAGTATCACATGCTCTCCTGCCGTGCCGGAAGGGGGGATGCCTCCGGCCCCAAAACAAGCCCACGTACTAACAAAGTCAGGAAATATGCCCAAACATTCACTTGGAGGAAGTACAGCTAGTGCGGCCAGTAACAGTAGCACTGCTACGTCGTCTTCGTCGTCGTCTTCCAACACCACTGTGTCTGCTTCGTCCATGTCTTCTGTAGGTGGAAACTCGGTGGCCAGCACCGTGTCGCTACACAAGCTGCCGTACCAGACCCACCACTCGATCCACAGCTACGGGGGTGCTCCAGTGGCAGCAGCGACTCCTCCGCCGCTAGTCAAATCGTCGTCGCTACCTTCATCTTCATCGCAGCCGCTGTCGCTTCAGCATCAGCACCAGCAGCACCAGATTGCCGGCTCGTACCGGCAGGTATATCAGCATCAGCACCAGCAGATTCCAAGGGTCATGTCAAGCGGCTACATCTCGCGATTGGCGTACCCAGGCACTGCGACTGCAACCTCTCCCATCAGCATGAGCCCAAGCTCTGGACCCACTAGGCCAAAATCCCTCTATGGGTACATGGGCCACCCAGCATCTGCTTCTAGCCCGTCATTAACAAAGGTTCCTACTAGTGCTAGTACTACTACTAGTGCTGGCGCGACATTGTCTTCGTCGTCATCCTTGTATAGCCTGTCATCGGTCACCACGCCCGCGTCGTCATCATCTGCCGATTTCACTTCGTCGTCGTCCCTTGAAGGCCCTGTAAAGCCCGACCGATACCACCGCCGCAAATCACTAGTATTGGCAGCTGAGACCGCGGCGGCACCACCCAGCCCACGTGCTGGCCAGCCGTCTCCGCCATTGAGTCCGTTGCTGAACCCCGTTGAAGGTATGTGCAAACCCGTTTAATTCCGGGCCTTTTTTCCTGGCTAGTTCGTATACTAACATGTCTAGCTTCTATACAAATCCAACAGCAACAGAACTATCGCCATAGTCAGCTGTCGTATTCTCAAGCCAATTCGGCCATTGGCCATAAAAAAAGCGCTTCGTTCAGGGCTCCTGACCTGAAACAGCCTCTGCATCAATTTTACCATCAGCAGCAACAGCAGCCACAGCAGCCCACGCAACTCGTGCTGCCTTCAGATATTCGTAGAAGCTCAGTTGCCAGCTCACCGAGGTCGGTATCTTCTCCAGTGACAACTCCTACTTTGCCGCCCTCGTCCACTCCCGGTGGTAATAGTGTTAGCAGCAACAACCACAAACCTAAGACTTCTATGCATTCTCGTACACCTTCATCGTCGAGTCTTGGAAGTGGCATGCCTTCTGGTCCTCCTCGTCACTCGATTCTGAAAAAATCCAGATCTCTTCAACCAGAGACCGGTGATTTCAACTCGGCTGCAAAACTGGCTGCCACGCCTGTCGCACCTGCTACTTCGTCACCTGCTTTACGGGGACCAAGTGCCAATTCCGCGCCTCCTCCAATTTCAACTTCAAACGGTTATTACGCCAATGCTCGGTCGCCTAGCGGGACCGGTCAGCGTAGTGGATCGGGTCGCACTGGCCCAGTAATTCACGATATTCGTGTATCAACGAAATCCGTCAACGGCCCACGACCTTCTCCCACTGATGCGCCTCCTCCACCTCCTCCTGAATCGCCGCCCTCTTCTCCTGCTACTGAGTCGATTTCGTCGTCTTCAAGTAAATTCGGCTCAAAACTCAGAAAGGCCTTTTTCGGTGGTGGCAATAAAAATAGAGTCTTGTCTTCAAGTGCAAGCACTCAGTCGTTTGCGACCGCCACCAAGCACAAGCAGACTATGAGCTCTGCTTCTTCTGTTCGTTCTTTTAGCATTTCAACCGTTAACTCATCATTGACTGCTCCAGGAGGAAAGCCTATTGATAGCGATACAAGATCAATGTTTTCAATGAGATCGACATCGTCTACAACGTCGACTTTAAGAAAGTTTGGTAGCTCGGCAAAGTCTCTGTTTAGAAGAAACAAGGGTGGCGACGAACAAAAACAACGTTCTATATCTGCTAGCGCTTCTACTCGTCAGTTTTCTCCTCCTCAGCTCACCTCTCTTTCAAATGGTATTCGACCACTTTCTGGCTTTACTGCTAGTCCGGTTGTTACGACAACTGTGGTTGAAGCAGAAAAAGTTGACAATGGCAATACAAACAAAATGGCCGCCTCTTCGTCGTTGAGTAATCTTCAACAGACTTCGTCGCCTTCAAAGCTCGCCAACAAAGACAAAGACGTCAATGATAACAAAAAAGGAGATAATGAAGAAGAAGAAGAAGAAGGAGAAGAGTTTGAAGAGCTTTTTGATTCGCCCGTCAAACGAGCAATCTTAAGGGCTAGAGAACCTTCAGTATCGCCATCGCGCACCAATAATATGCCGTCACCATCATCAGCTGTCGCTGCAGCCGACTCTGATAATATCAACTCTATTGTTGTCACGCCAGCATCTCCAACAGACGAGGATGGCGGTTCTCCTATCAATTCTGGCTATGACTCTGAAAATATCCCGTCTTTAACTTCGAGTACTGAAAGCGGCATAGAAAGCGACGATGTTGAATTGACCGCTGGTGATACCGTATTTCCAAAGACCTTGGATATTCTTAATGTTGCTAATATTCGCAGCTCATTAGAACGTACCAAAAGTTTAGAAAGGCGTCGTAGTAAGCGATCTTCTAAAAAGTCTGGAAATAGCAGTGCAGTTGAAGCAGAAGATGAATGCGATTTGAAAACAGACGAAACTGGCGTTCCGAATGCCACCGAAATTCATGTCGCTGAACCAGATGCTGATAGCATTGTAGTAGTAGCACCTATCGATGCTCCTGCTCCTCGTAGTATTCTAAAAAGCTCTGCGTCCTCAATTGATTCAGTTCAAGTTACTCCGGATCTCTCTGTCAATGTAAATGGTGGTTCCGTTGAGACATTTGTACCTTCATCAATGAACTCTCAGGACGAAGCGACTCGCGCCTACTATAATGGATCTTTATCGTTCCATGATGGTAGTAGTGATGCACTTGACAACTTCTCATTCAGCAATAGTGCCCCAGAAGCACGTTCAACTGCTAATACTTCTGATATTGTGCATGACAATTTGTTGGATTTCTCCTCGGAACCAATCTTGGCCCTCGACTTTGATTTCGACCGCCAATCAGGCAAAGTTACTAGATCGTTTTCTCCGTCTAATTTCTCTAACCAGTCTCCCACCTCTTATGGTGGTCAAACAATGCAATCACAGCAGCAAGCTGAGCAGCCGAAAAAACTACCTACTCCTCCTCCTCAAGCTCCACAAAAAATGGTACACAAAAGACTTGTTTCTGTGTCCAATCCTGCATATGAAATTAACAACTTTAACATTAATAACGCTGTCAACAAAAACCAACAATTATCGTCTCATCATCGGAATTCTTCATATATCCCTCCTGGACAACAACAACAACAACAACCAATAGTGTACCATCCCTTATACCAACAGCGAAAATCATATCATGGTAGGAATTCAAGTTATGGTTCAAACGTGTCGGCTTCGTCGTATCATTACCGACAAAGCTTAGATAGTACGGCTAGTAGATCCTCATCATCCAACTTGTCTTCCAAATCTGATCTTAATACGGTGACGTTTTCGTCTCGTATTGTTATATATGACACTTATGGCCGATTCGATTATGATCGCCGCCCTGAGATTGCTACATGTAATCGTTTAACCCCATTATTGGCACAGCAAATCAAGGAGGAGCTTAATAATTTTAAGAGTGAAATGGAAATTCATAGTGACTCAAAAGTGTTTACTCATTTTTTTTAGCTAGTATATAGTTCATGTTCATCACCATTTTTTATTTGTTAGTTTAAAAAAGCCTATATATATACCTTAAAGTAGCAATACGAATAATATTTTAATTCTGGTGATGTTTATTATGGGCGAGAATTATCTGTGTCTGCAACTATAAAACTTATGGGATGAACTATGAGGCTGGCTATATATATAACTATAATACACATGTCAACAAACAAGTGATGGTAGAAGGGCCTTCGGTGCTAATGTTGATCTCTCGAATCCAAATAGTGGGCTTATATAGGAATTTTATGAACAGATTGTCAGAAGAAACAAATAACTGTGGTAGTACCAACCCCGAAGCCAAGATAGATTTCAGCAGTTTTATTTCGTTGCCTGCCGAATCACGTTCTCGCCAGGCGTCCAGACTTTTCTCCCATGTTCTCCTTCACCAGGAAGACAATGTCGATTCAGGGCAATCAATCTCCACCACAGCTTCTTCTTTTTTATTCCCATTCAGGTCTAAGCAATTGAACAATAATGTTCCTCTCATAGCAGAAAAGAGTCTTCGGCAAAGGAAAGATGGCAGAGTGCAGGAAGGAGACGAGAAGATGCAAAACGCAAATGCCGCTCCTTCTCTAGAAGCTTGCCAGATAGAATCCACTATCTTGTTTTCAGCCAATAGAAGCCCAACCACAAAAGTACACATGCCAAATACCGCGATTAGTTGTAAGAGAGCGTCCAGTGGTCGCTCAAAGCGCAAGGCCAAGAGAAAGAAGACGAATGGTTCGTTTGCCCAAAAGGTATTCTTAAGAAACAATGCAAACTCTCCCATACGAAGACGAGAGAGAGAAGAATTGAGAAGGAGTGAGTCGAGAAACCTTCGAATGCATCTTCAGAATGGCAGATCTCGCTTGGAGTGCCCTGAGCCCGTATCTATCGACTCAGCACAATCGCCATCGCAATCGCCATCGCAATTATCATACAAGGACAAGGACAACAATAATCAATCACACTTCACCACTTACATTAGGCCAATGAGTCCAAACTCTGAATGGATATCAAACTCATCTGCCGGTTCAAGTATATCTGTTATGACGGACAAATATCATGAACCAGACCTGTTTGAACAGTATCGAAGAAGAAAACGAAGTCAGACTAGCAAATATTGTAACACCAGTAACCATCCGTTACGGCAAATGTACTCGCTGGAGGATCTGATTGCCAGCGATGACGAAAATAGTAGTGGAGGCAGCACTGGCAGACGGACCTATGCTGACAATGCAGATCACCATGCATGCTCAGTTCTAGCGTTTCCAGTAGGCAAAACTGCCCCTGTCGATCATGCGAGACAAGGGCAAGGGTATAAACCAACATATTCCTGCTTAGACGACAACAACAACAACAATCGCCGCTATAATACTACTACTGGTAACAGCAGCAGAAGCAACAGTAAGCATAGTAGCAAAGCCAGTGGCTCTAGTACAAGCACTACTAGTAGTAGGAGTAGGACATCGAGATGTCGTAAAATCCACAACTTGTCTGCAATATGTACGATAGCCAGCTCTACAATAACAGGTGGTGGTAAGAACGTTGCCGGTAAATCAAGATGCACTACCACTACTGTTGCTGGTTGGAGGACCAGATTACGAAGAACACTTCACATCCTCAAGGCAGAATTTCAGCGCTTGTTTGTGAAAGCCATGAGCCGAGCATGACGGATTGGATATTTTTCTATGTTTATTAGCCATATATGAGATCTATAATTTATTAACTTTAACATAATGCCGAAGTGTCTGCATATGCAAAAGACACTCCGAGATGTTCGGAATGATTGGGAAAATGCGTTTGCTCGACGGCGAATTATCTCCGTTGGGATATTACCTAAACAGGAAGTCCCAAAAGGCGTTGACGAGAGCTGTTAGCTGTTGTTAGTTTTCCTGTTAGTACTACAAAGTCAGCTTGAAAACTGTTGCTAGGGATGACTTTAAAGCAATAAGCTACATCAGAATGAGGATGATACCATGACCTTGTGATTCTTCGGGTTGCTAGAGGTTCAAAGCTCGAATTCATTGTCTTCGGACCCTGCGTGTCAACCGCTTCCCGTTTATCTTTTGATTTACTCCCAACGGCGTTAGGAGATGCAACTAATGACAGCATGCATGAAGCATTCCGAAATTTCAAAATGTTCATCATCAGCTTTACTCAGTCAACAAGTATAAGAACAGAAAAGGTATCCAATGATGGCTATACTCTCAGTTAGCTTTTTTTTTTTAATTAAACTGCTAGGCGTATATCCATCATGTCAGATTCGTCTTCACCTTCGTCTCCAAACGAAGCGAAACAGGCAATAAGCGACCCTATTAAGGACGGACATGATATAGAGCGGCAGCAACCAGTTGAACCAGTTGTGTCTGAACCTAAAAACCAAGAAACTATATCACCGCCTGAGCAAGGGTCCAAATCCGAAGAAAATAAAAGTGAAGAGGATAAGAGAGTCATCATAGACTGGGAAGAGAACGATAAAGAAGACCCCAAAAACTGGTCTCGACGGCACAAGTGGGCCGTTACGTTGACCATGGCTTCGATTACCTTTATCTCACCTGCCGCATCATCAATGGTGGCACCTGCTGCTGCCGATATTGGAAAAGACCTCCACATGACATCAGAGGTTGAGACTCAAATTGTAATCTCCGTCTATCTTTTGGGCTACACAGTGGGCCCTCTATTTCTATCTCCAATGTCGGAGATTTATGGTCGCAAGTGGATTGTGCAGTGCGCCAATGCTTTCTTTTTGATCTTCAATCTAGCGTGTGGATTTGCTCAGACCAAAGCCCAGCTCATTATCTTTAGATTTCTCACTGGACTAGGTGGTAGTGCTCCTATGTCAGTAGGTGGAGGCGTATTGGGTGATATGTGGCGCCCTCATGAGCGAGGTAGAGCCATGAGTATATATTCTCTGTGCCCAGTTCTCGCTCCAAGTTTGGGCCCAATAGCCGGAGCTTTCATCGCTTCAAATACTACATGGAGATGGGCATTCTGGGCTGTTTCCATCTTTGATGGCGTGTTGTTGGTGGTCGCTATCACACTTTTTCAAGAGACATACGCACCGACTATTCTAAGAGCTAGGGCCAAGAAATTGACCAAGGAAACCGGCATTAACCATGTCTCCAAGTATGACAAAGATGCACTCACTACAAAAGAGATCTGGGCCAAGAATCTCATTCGTCCTTTTAAGTTGCTAGGTACCCAACCAATTATCCAGTTTCTGACTCTTTACATGGCGTTTATTTATGGATTGTTATATCTCATCTTAACGACTTTTCCTAGGTTATGGACAGAGGTTTATAAGGAGCGAACTGGTATTGCAGGACTGAATTATATATCTGTTAGTATTGGCTATGCCCTTGGAAGTCAGACCAGTGCTGTAATTGTTGACAAGGTTTACAAATACTTGACCAAAAAGAACAATGGCATTGGTAAGCCAGAATTTAGGATCCCTTTGATGTTTATATCTTCGGTGCTCTTACCTGTAGGTTTGTTTTGGTACGGATGGTCTGCTGAAGCCAAAGTCCATTGGATAATGCCAAATATTGGTGCTGCAATTTTCTGTACAGCTGGTATGATCTCTTTTGCTGCATTACAAATCTATACTGTTGACGCCTATGGCCGTTACGCTGCTTCTGCTTTGGGGGCCATTGCATGTGTACGTTCGTCCTTTGGGTTTTTTTTCCCACTGTTCGCGCCATATATGTATCAGACTCTCGGTTATGGATGGGGTGATTCGTTGCTTGCATTTATTGGAATTCTGGTCGGGGTTCCAATGCCCATTATACTATGGAAATATGGATCCATGCTTCGTTCTCGTTCACCTTATGCAGTTGCTGACCGAGTCGATTAGGTGGTATCGGGGTGGGGGATCCAATTTTTTTCTGGATTTTATTTTTTGCATGCGTGGCATATCAGACATTGCATTTTTAATTCATTTGCACAAAAATGTCTCTATAATAATTTTTGATAATACTAATTGTAATAATAGTCATGAAGTAGAGAAGAGAGAATATAGACAGAGAGAGAGCTTATTATATAGCATGAGTAAGTGCAGCCGTGCTTCAAGTTTGGCGCGCCGGCGGATAGAGTATACAAATATTATTGACATCTCTCAGTACTTGATCCTGCTATGAAGGACCATTTTATCAGTTGAAAAATGGCCATTCCTGGATACGTAGTTCCCGGTCAGATAATTAGTCCAGTTATTGAAAAACAAGATTCCATTATTCGCAAATATGAGCCCGGTCATGGCGTTATTGAGAGAAATTTCGGCGACGTTCGAGCTCTTTCAGCAACTGTAGTTGGTAAAGTCCAGCTAGTTTCGTTAGATGGAAAAGACGAAAATGATGTTATCATGGTTGATGAAGATGGATCGCGAGATGGAGAGAAAAATCAAATCAGATCAAAGCCAATAGAATTACTATTTAGAGTTAATATTGAAAACAAGCTAAACTATCAACGACATACTGCCAATTCAACTTCAGCTACTCGAATAGGCACCTCTGTTCTTCCCGAAGTTGGCGACATTGTTTACGCCAGAGTTGTTAAGCTTACTCTTGTACAAACTCATGTGGAAATTCTTGTTGTAGAAAATCAAGGTACAATATCTGCCGAATCCGGGCTCGGTATTTATGCATCTGCCGATGGAGTGGTTGGCTTGCCTCCTTTGTCAACGGGCCAAGGAGCTTCTAGTTCTGGCGATATTGCTGAAGGGTTTGGAGGCATTATTCGTATTCAAGATGTTCGTGCTACACAAAGAGATAAAGTCAAGATCCAAGAGTCGTTTAAGCCAGGCGATATTGTTCGGGCATCAGTAGTAAGTACAGGAGTGGTCTATTGTACTTCGTACAAAACCAAAAACAAATTGACTAATATAATTTTTTTCTTTTTAGCTCTCATTAGGCGATGGAAATAATTATTATCTCTCAACTGCTAGAAATGATCTAGGGGTTGTGTTTGCTAGAAGTGCAGCCGGTGAGCATATGTACCCGGTTGACTGGCAGACTATGAAATGCTCGGTTACTGGCAGTTTGGAGCTACGGAAATGTGCCAAACCGTTTTAGCCTTTACTTTCTTGTCTTTTGTCTCTTAACTTGTTTCAGAACCCCTGTTGAACTGATTCATTTAGGACATGAATCTAATGCCAGCCAACAATGACGAATACGCAAGAGTAATCTCGATTATTTATATATATATATAGAACATAATTAAGGTAGATACACCCATAATAGCTGGTCTACCTCGCTATTTATTCCCACTATCAACTTGATCTTGTACCATGTCTGCAGTATCCAGTGACAATGCTAGCTCACTCATTTATGATGCTGACTCTGCTTTCCAGTCCCGTCATTCGGTTGGCTTTTTTCCAGTTAATTTAGATGCTGTTACTGATCTTTCTCGCTACTATATTTTGGGTCAAAAATTAGCGACACCGTATCAGTTTCGGCAGTTGTGCAAATGGGATGATTTTGATGACTTGGTTCATAGAAATATCATGAAGTTGGATAACTTCAAGTCCACGAGCCGAAAATGTGCCACCATTGAAATGAGTAAACATGACACTGACGAAGAGATTGCGTCCATTTCCCGGGAATCGCAGGCCATATTAAATGAAAATGGAGTACAAGTAGTATATTCTTCATTACCTGGGCCTGAACAGGTTGGTCGGCCAAGTATGTCGTTATTTACTGCTCACGGAGCAACAGCCCATCGCCCAGTTTTAGTTGGTCTGCACTACGTGCATTCTGAACTTTCTGTAATTTCAAGAGATGATTTCTTTTCTTCATATTCCATGGGACCAAGAGGTCCCAAGAACCAGTTGTCTGAAGAATATTCCGAGGGGTTTAATGTGGTCAGAGAACTATGTGCTCATATGTCGCTCAACAATCTCCGCTATGGATATATTTCAACAGGTTCGTATACTCGATTTATCAAGCGCAGTTCAATACTAGGCCAAATTGAATATTCTCCTGCAATTTTACTACAAACATCTGTGCCCTATACTGTCGTAGAAGCGTTCTGTGCTATTGGTAGACAATGTATACTAGGCGATGTTGATGAAGGTTTAGCAGTATTAAACGGTTATTACCTTGAACACGATCAGGCCAGTTTCGAATTCCAACCTGATACTTTGCCTGAACCAGATATTCACAGTTTAAACAGGAACGACCCCACTACTCCTGGAAAAACCAAATGGTGGAGGGTAAAGAGGCAGAGAGATATTACTTTCCGGCTCAAATTCTTGAAACCCAACCAACCACCTCTTTTAAATACCGAAAATCCATATAAATGGGGAATAAGCTTTGGATTTGTTGTTGTGATTCCACCATCCACAAATTTACAAGGTAATAATCGACCTTTTGGTAGTACCAACCATCCAGCGGTATTAAAATGTTGTAACTATAATTCTGAGAATAATAGCCAGAAACTTCAGGCTCTGGCTAATGAGGCCTCAATGTATGAGTACCTAGAATGGTGCCAAGTAGACAGTGTACCTAGAAGGTATATCTATGGAGATGTTCTGGGATTCCTTAAAGTGTTAGCTCTAGAACCTGTTGGTCGACCAATGCGTCCAGTTGACATCACTGGATCAACTATTGCAAAAATGAAAGATGCAATTTCAGACCTTCATCGCCATAAGATACTTCATCATGATATTCGGTTGTCTAAATTTTGTATCGATGATGATGATAGAGTCCGAATTATTGGATTTTCTAAAGCCAAGCGATATCAAATTCTTTATGATGTAGCGGTTCAGCAAGAAATGAACGCTGTTCTCGATGTTATATCAGAGGGCTTGGAAGCAGCAAGCACATTTCCAGAATAATAATTTTGAACTAAGCGGATATATACATCTCTATTTACATTTCTATATTAAATACTATACCAGTTACCGCCACAGAGACAGTTCTTCTGAAATGCAACAGTCCACTGACTAGACATTAATGTTTTCATATCATCCCATATAGATACTCCTCCACACCTCACACATCGGCGTCTATTTTCAGTAGAGCTGGAAATTATAACTTTTCGAAGCCCGTCTATTTCACTATGAGTGGAGTTATTCTCCCACAATTCATTATTATCGTCATTATCTTCTTCTTCATCTAGACCAAGCCAGGATACATCATAAAAATATAAGCTGGATGCGTCAATTTCTGGTAATAAACTGGTGCGAAAAACCTCCGTCACCCGGTCCTTTATGGGTTTGAATTCTTCTGGCAGTTTAGCATCAAACATCAACTTCTGCTCTATTGACAGCCGGTCTTGTGGGCTTGGGTGAAGTCTTTTTATAGCACCGTCGACATCCGTCAACATTTTCTCAAACAGTGGCAGTGGTACTGGAGCCATTGACATTGTGTCCTTCAGTCGTTTATACGTGGCAGCAGCAACTCCGTTTAGTGGATTGTTCTCTTGGCTCACAAAACTACTGGTCATTGTTTCGAGACCTCGGATGCCTCGCAACGAGTAAATGAGCAGCATTCGAGGTACTCTAGCAAACATTATTACTGCAGCAATAGAAGTCTGCTCCTTTTCAGGCCGAGTTCCATCCAGTGACAGCATGTATAGTTCTTGACAGATGAAAGCTAATAAGTCGGTACACCAACGAATTAGGCCCAACATCGTTTGCACATGATTTACCTTTACTTCCATTTCAGTTGTACCAGCTGGAATCTGCATTTTGGGTTGCGATGATGCTCTCAAGGTAAATGTCAAAGCAAATGCCAAAAGTCGAATATTCAGTACCGCCCATGCTACCTTACTCATGGCATTTCTCTGCCAGTTCTTATTAACCGTCCCTAGCATCAGTTGCATGCTGAGCAATCGCTGTAACGAAGGATTAACCATTACCTTGTCTATCTGATAATCTTTTGGCAGATCGAGAGTAAAGTTCACTGCCCGATGAGATTCTTGGAGCAGGATTCGTAGAAATCTATCATGAACCTTGGGATTCTGCTTTTTAATAGACGCCAGCTCTTTTGATATTACACAGAATATATCATCGCTGGCCACATTGCTGAAACAGGCGATTGAATGTCGAACAGCCAGAGCGATCGCTGAAGATAAAAGCGTCTCCTCAGAGACCTTTTTGGGGTCAGAAGTTCGCTCTGCATAATTAACTTTCAATCCATCTTTTGTCAGGTAGGCATATGCTGCTTGATTGAGCGATAAGCATACACTATTGACAGGAGTCAAGGGAAACTGATATCCTCCGTCGTACAAGCTTATTATCTCAGCTGGTTGTTTCTGATCTTGGTTGGTGGTAGCATTATTCTGATGAATGCCACGATATTCAAGGTCTAACGCGCCATTTGCGAAAAAGGTCACTTTAAAAGTATCATGAGAACCAAAACCGAGACTTACTATAGGATTTTCCAGATATTCAGACGTTTCTAAATGTACAAACTTGGTTTCCACCTCGTCTCGTGAACTGTCATTTCTATTTCCCAGAGCATAGAAACTCGGATGGAGAGTTATGTGTTTATCGACCAATGCGTATTTGCATACAACACTCTTAGTGAGGGAACCGTAAACTAGATATACTTCATTTTCTGATGGTTCTGTAGATGGCGGTTGTCTATGTGGTAGATTTGGAATTGCTTCGAGATGGGTCAATGCCATTCCACTTGCTTCTTGAGGCGGATCTATGGAAGTCGAGAGAATGCGTTCGATTGAGAGTCTTGCAAACTCATTACTGTTATCGAATGAAGCTGAGCTACTATTGGAAGTGCCATTAGCTCCAGGACCCTGTTTTGGATTGGTCAGATTCCACTGTATAACTACCCTATAGGCTCTTATTAATCGCGATTGTGATAAA
The DNA here is from genome assembly GCA_030555635.1 of Sugiyamaella neomexicana. Classification (NCBI taxonomy): domain Eukaryota; kingdom Fungi; phylum Ascomycota; class Dipodascomycetes; order Dipodascales; family Trichomonascaceae; genus Sugiyamaella; species Sugiyamaella neomexicana. The sequence continues at coordinate 39,685 of JANIWN010000005.1, read as the reverse complement.
TATGTAACCAAGAGTAAAGTGTTGTCTTTGCATTTTTTCCAAGTAGCGTGAGAGATCCAATGATCCTGCCCATTGGACTCTAAATTAGCAGACACTTGATAATATCTGGCATCTAACTTTCCCTGTGCAGTCAGTCTGACAGCCCCTCTTCTTGTAACTCCAATACATGCCTGTTTACCAGGGATTGGATGATATGGACCGGCCGGTTTGCCTTGAGAAAAGCCATATGCAGCATAATTCAAAGGGCCTTGCTTCTGTTGAAGTTGCTGTTGCTGCTGAGGAGATATCCGCTTTGCTGGAGGTGCCAACAATACCATTTTATCCAAGTCTAACCACTTGAATCCAACTATGCAGTTCAATTCAGATGGCTGTTGGCTATCAACCGAGGATGATGGATGAAACACACACGACATAGCCCCAGCTACACCACTTGAAAAAATCGATAATTCTCCCTGAGTATCAATACATGCAATGTCTCCACCGGTTGGGTCCCATGAGATATGAGTTATAGGTGAGTCTCTATGAATGACTGTTATATTTGGAATCGTCGAAGCTGGGGATAGATCCCATGACAGCCCATCTGTACTTATAATGTGAGTGATTTTCACAGTAGACTCGGACAGATAAGCAATAGCACCATTCCTCGACCAAGATATCTGGCTAAAGAACGTTAGTAGCGATCGCGAGAGTTGACTCTCGTTTCAATCCGTTCTTAACTCACTCATTACAGCCCTTGCGCTGTAGACAGGCTAATCGAGATGCCAGATCTTCTGCCTCGGCCATGATAAATCTTCGCTGATTGCTTAGGATTTCTCGAATGCGCTGGTTGTGCACGAGCTCTACTACAAGTAAACATGAACTTCATGAGCTTCACGGCTGGTAGTGTATTAGTGACAAATCGCATTAAAGCATATATGTTTATATAAGGCATTACCGCCAAGGCGACCCAGGTCCCTGCATTGTGCCTGTCTCGCTTCTGAATTGTCAGTTTCCCTATTTCAATTTAATGACCGCTAGGCTTTCTGGGCTCATCTTTTCATCATTACTCGTTCTGTTCTTGGAGGTACTCTGCAAGGTACTCTCCCCTGTGCTGAATGGCATATAAAATATTCTAGTCGTCAGGATCGGCTGGTAATCATGCCGTCAATTTCCCCTGGAATTTCCCAAATGATTTAGCGAGCCGTGGAAAAAGGTGGGGCGAGCTGCACTGTGGGAGACCCAAAAGGTCTGATTAGAAATATATTCAAGTATAAATTGATATTTCAATAGATTGATATTTCAATAGGAAAATAGGATATGAAATGGAAAGAACCTTTTAATAATAATCTCATAGAATTTCTCCCACAATCGTGGTGTGATAGTGACTGCACTGTTTCTTGATTATGCGTCGTGGTGCAGCTACAGCCGATATCAGGTCTGCAGCCATTATATCTCCACGACCGTCTTCGATTACGCATAATCATTAACTAGGTGTTGCGTCACAAAACAGCGATTTTGAGAGAAATGGTTGTAGTACAAATAGAGACCAGATTGTGTGTTTGATTTGAATTTGAACTCTTTTATTTTCAGATAGTTTGTTTTGAATTTTGGATTCTGGACCTCTGTTTTACCATGCTGCAAACATCCTCTTACCAAGCTGAAGAAAGCAGTTGCACCTCTTTTGAAACACTGAAAGAAGGTGAGCCCAGAGACTTTTTGTATGAGCCAGACAATGCGTCTAATCATTTTATAAACATTTTGAAACAGTTTTCAGAGGATGACTATAGCGGATACTTTCCGGTTCAGTTAACAGATGAGTCAAGTCCAGTTGGCAGCGAAGTAGTTAGTGACCAAGAGGGTGTCCAGATTGGACAATCAGACTGTTTTGGCCTTGATAGTTTTGGACCCACTAGCGATAGCATTCCCAGTGAATATCCCGATGGTGATCATTCTCTGAATGAGATTTTCAACTTTTTGGATAGTAATAGTGGAGTCAACGAGTTGAAAATACCTGTTAATAATAGTAATAATCATAATGAATTAGTAACAGAGACTTGTGATGGAGCTGAAAACAAATATCATGGTCCTTCGCTTCACAAACACTCACAGCCAGATACTCAATGGCCAATTTCTAGCAAGAATGAAGATTGCTCAATTAGATCACAACCAGACACTCCAGTCAAGACGGAAGATGAGTTTGACTGTCTCACTGGAGAATTTGCTCCTCAGGAAGCCCCTAAAAGGCAAGCATTAGGAGAACTTGATCTAGCATCTTCACCTAAATTAAACCAACACATTTTTCAATTTCCTTCAATGCACTCAATTCAGAATTGTAATCAATCATATGAAAACAGTTCGATACCGCGGGTGACCCAAAGAGATTCCGAAACACACACTGATATTGACGATGAACCAAAAAATGCTACTAGTCTTTTGAATGAAACTCAATCTGCTGGAGATTTGGACTTGGATCTTGAAGATGATAAGGATAAAGATGAAGATTATGAAGAAGAGTTTGACGAAGATTTCGATGATGACAGCTACTTTGATGACGACTATACTGACGGTTGCAGACGATCCTGTACCAGATCATTCAAAAATGGTAACAAGCGGTCTGTAAGCAATAGCTTCATCCCAAGTGAAATTAATGAAACAGATGAAACGACTTCACAGGATCCAAAGCGCGTACGAGTGTCATTGGAAACGCCCGTCTCCATTAGTACTTGTTCGTCTATCTCTCCCTCTTTAGAAACGCGTAGCTTGCAACCAAAGCCGAGATCAAAAAGTAAAAAAGATGGCAAAATTGGCATTTTGGTTGGCAAGCGAACTTACCGTGTCACTGTACCGCAGCTGACTCTTCTGAGACAAATGCTTCAGATTGATTTCAAACCAGTCCCTATTGTCCTGCCAAAGAGCAAAAGATTTATTAGGGAGAAGCTGGAGATTTCTCCTGAAAAAATGATCCGGACTTACAACGGTGAATTGATGATCCAGCAATACGGGATCCCTTTTGAATCCATAAAATCCAGAGAGTCTCATTTTATTATCCCACCACATGAAACTTATACACTGGAAGGGGAAAGCTATCTTGGTGCCGAGCCAACTGAGACCTTGTATGACCCTGTATTCATTCGTCGCCTTCCTACAGACGATGACAATCATGGTTGGTGTGAAGTTTGCGGTAAATGGCTACAATTAAGAAACCATACGTATGCTCATCATTTCAAATCAGTTCATGGAGTTTCGCAAAGAACCAAGACAACTGTTAATTTGCCAAAATTCATTCGTGGGCAGGCTGGAAATGACAAGAAAATGCAGGGATACTGTGATCCTTGTCAATGTTGGATCGACCTACATCATAGGCGTAACGGTCAACGATGGCAGACGTGGTATATTCATCAGTTCCAGATACATCACAAAGATCAAAAACCAAACGAGACTCAACGTCCTGTGCCTGGAAGCAATAGCCCTGTTAGTCATTTGTTTTCCGGTTATTTAGGTTGACATTCTGTTTTGTCGTTTGTGTTCTACTTTAGCAAAGGGTGTTTTCTATTATCTTTTTGTTACACTTTTTGGGGGGCGCTCTTATCCAGGGTTCATTTTGAGCCGAATTAAAATTAAATTTCTATGTACTACTTCTTTTGTCGCCCTATTTTATACCAAGACAATGTAAATAAATCACCCACATTTTCCAAATTCTTGTCTGCTGATTCTGGTATAAAGAACCACGTAAAGAGTAACCCAACAACACAGACTGCTGCGAAAAATATCATAGCTCCCCAACGATTCATAGCTAATAGTAAATACGGTAATGCTTTTGAGTTTCCATATTGATTTATGTAATGAAAAACCATGATGGTACCACTGGCGATGCTTCTATACTGAAGTGGGAAGATTTCAGCATTGATGAGATATTGTACAGAATTCCAGCCTATAGCCCATCCAATCCCGTTTACATAGATCATTACTACAGCAAGCTTTAGGGCTGCTTCGGGAAGCAAGTTCTTCGATGACTCCAAAAACAGAATAATTCCCACATATAATAACGAAAATGCTTGAAGGGAGATCCCAATATATAATGCCTTTTTCCTGCCAAGAGAATCTATAACAAACAGAGCGCAACAGATGGCAGCAATAAATTTAACAACTCCAAACAATGATGAAGCCAGTAACTTTTTTTTCTGTGTCTTAATACCGACTAGACTAAAGAAATCGGGAGCATATATTGTCACTGCATTGGCTCCAGTCCACTGGGCAAGGAGTTGAATCGTTAGACCTAAGTTGATTTGGTAACGAGTATCAAAGAATAATCTTTGAAACTTTTTCCATGTTGACAACTGAGATATCCTTTCTAAATCGAGGCGTTCTTGTATGCCTGTAATCTCCTGCAAAAGAAGCTTATCGTCTTTGCCAACACCTCTTAGCTTCTCCAAATTATAGACTGCTTCCTCTATTCTTCCAACCTTTAGTAACCATCGGGGGCTTTCTAATACAAAAAAAGAAGCAATGATTCCCAATCCACCAAAAATTAGCTGGATAGACGTGGGTATAACCCATTGGTTCCTATTATCTCTGGAGATATGAATAGAAGTGCCCCAGTTGGAAAAATATCCCAGCATTATGCCAAAGTATACACTTCCAGAGTAACAACAACAACATAAACCCCTTATCTCGGTTGGTGCTATTTCTGCGAGATAAGTTGGGCAGACGACAGATGTTATTCCGATCCCTATGCCTGATATTAGCCTGCCCAGTTCCAATTGAATCGGACCATGCAGAGATGAGATTTGTATAAGCACGCCAATCATCCATAACAGACACAACAAGCGTAATGAGTTTATGCGACCAAGTAAATCAACGACTATCAGACCAACAATTGATCCTGCTATTGCCCCCAGTTGAACCATTGCCGTGATGTTGGATTTGATTTCAGCCAATTGTGATGCTGATTTAGATTTATCAGCAAGTCCGAATTGGTTAATGAACGATGGCTGTGTTACCGAGCCAGCGATATTGCCTTCATCAAACCCTCTAGCTGCTCCCAGCATTCCAAATAGGGCCACTCCTGACCAAAGGTAACGATTGAGGGCGCTACTCGGCACTTTTTTCAATTGATTCCAAAACATTGTACTAATTATCTAACGTGTCCAGATGATATGACTATATATATATATCAAATCTGGAACTGTCTGTTAGATTATTTGGGCTCATTAGGCAAGCGTAAGAGACCCTAATGGCTCTATATAAATGGTCAAGAAGCTTAAATATACACAGACGAAAGTTTAGCATCAAGCGAATGAAAGGATTATAACAGTTTCTAACTTTGTTCATCGTCATAATCAGACTGTATTCGGAAACCGCAGATATAGCTTGTTCACTAATTAAGTATTACTAGAGGAAAGCCAGAAAGAGAACCTTATTTCTATACTGACTGGCTTGCGTCTCGTATCTGATAGCCAAACTGTCAAGTCGTCGCTTTTCTATGTTATTTCTAACAATATTTGATATCCATTAAACACATGCCATTATGAAGTCCATCCTGTCGTATATTAAGCCCTCTGTCTGGTGACTGTTGGAAGAAACATGGCCAAGGCATATCTAGACAAAACAACCGACTTTAAAGTCACCATCAAAGCAAAGGTCGTCAACAATACATTGATATATTAGTACATACCTGCCTATATATAGGAAACATAATTGATATAATGAGACTTACAATGAACTATGCCATTTCCAACCCTGACCATGCTCAGAGGTAAGATTGAATTTAATTGTAGCCAGGTCGCTGTCAGTCAATTGACAGTACTCTTTGAAGTACTGAACAGCACCGCCAAACTCTTTGTTTATCATGGATATGGACCCAATCATGGATTCGTACTTGGACGAAAGCATATTAACCATACCATCGGGAGTTTTCCAGTGACTTTTTTCATGTTCAATGGCTTTCAATATGCGAGGAATCTCTTCACGAAGGCCATAAGTAGTCATCTCATATTCTCTAGCAATTGTATTTATGTCGATGTCCATGAGTAGGAGGATGAGTGCACAAATAACCCCGGTACGATCTTTGCCAGCTGTACAGTGTATAACAATACCGTCATTAGGACGATCACGAAGGTGAAGCATGATTTGACGATAGCTTGGGCCCGCTTTACTAAGAATTTCCTTATACGCCTGTTCAAATCCACGAATGGGATCAAAGAAATGTTCGTATCGTTTAGCAAGAGCAGCGGGAGATGAATCCTGTTGTTTAAAAACAGGAACCCATCGTACCTCGATACCTGGTATTGAAGCGGCTCCAATGCGATCCCGTTCAGACTCGGATCGAAGATCAAAAATAGTTTTGATTCCTAGTTCCTGTGTCATAATAAGTTTTCCTCGTTCAGATATTAGAGAGAGATTCGCACTCCGAAATAGTAGACCAGGTCGAACAGTCTGATTGACCACTAAGGTAGATTTGTAACCCCCAAAATCTCTGAAGTTGGATACTCGTTCGATATTTTTCCATCTAGGAATAACACCGGCATATTTATGGATATCCATAAATCGTTGGCGTTCCGAATTGGGGGAGAACCAGTTGACAATGAGCTGTACCACAATAGGATTGTAGTTTGCCTTTTTAGGAGCCGATTCGGCAGTGGGAAGGCCATAGAAATTATGATCAGCATTCGAGATCAGTTCTAAAGTATGGCGATGGCGTAGGTCATTGGCAAACTTGGCAGCATCCTCTAGAGAAACTACTTCATCTTTCAAACCATAAATGCTCAAAACGGACGTTTCGGGGTTCAAGTTATGTATATCAGATAGATCAGTTCCACTGACACTGATAGTTTCAGCATATGGAATCCATAACTCGGGATATGAACCGTTTCTATACGCCTTATGCCAGTACCCACCGTTTTTTGCCGCTTCAGGATACATTTGATCCACTCGTTGTTGAAGCTCTCGTCCAACATATCTTGCTGAGCAATTGATAAGATTTGGAATAGAAATCTTGTGTTGACGAGTTAGGGCCCATTTGAATGCTGCTACTGCTCCTCGACTATGAGCAATTAAACCACTGAAAATAAAATTCCTTTTTGATACCAGGTATTCAAAGACTACAAGATCGAGGTCTGCCAAATCCGACTCTATAGTACGAGGGTTGGTGTTCTTTCCGTCGGTGGTGGTAGTAGTAGCAACAACTATATCCGAACTGTCGCCGCAATTGCGGAAATCAAACCGAAATGAATAAATGCCCAACTTGTCGGCCAATTCTCTACAAACTAGTTTTTGATAACAGTAATCCTTATGACCACCAAGACCATGTGATACCACGACTACTCGACCAGGTCGTTCAGGACTAACACTAGTAGGAGTAGTTAAAATGCCTGTGATGTAGTTGTTACTATCATGATGAAGAGTGATTGTTTCTTCAATATAAGTGGTAGCATCTGGCGATGGTGAAGACGATGACGATTCCGACATGACTGTTTTGAACAGAATGCTCTTCAAGCTGCTTGTTTACCTGAATGTCGACTTCCTGTCAGTGGTATTTTTTTTTGGCATTAAAATCTCGGCCTCTTCTCCACATCTCCTCCTCAGGATTCTCTTGCCGAGCTTACCTATTGTGCTCCTCCCAACGAGATGGATGAACCAATAGCCGTGCATAATCATGAGCGTGAGCATGACCAGGAGCCGAGAGGGAGTTAATTGGCAGACGGACCAGAAACCTGATGGTCCAGTTTGAGCCAAGCAATCTCATCAAAAGTCAAGCATCTTCTCAAGTAGCCTCGTATCATCGAGTGGCCCGATAAATACAATCCTCTATACCGTAGGCATTGAACTTGCAATTTGAACGTCTGTCAACAAATGTGTGCCGACATATCAATGTGCAGCTCTCCATAACATATTATACAGACAGCTCAGTCAAATACTTGATCTCTCGCGGTTCTATTCTTTTGTTCGATATGTGGAGACATGCAGGGATAAAGTGATTAAAGCGTGCATGTAATATTAGAGTGCTGATCAGTCGCCTAAGACGGCACTCAGAATGCAAGCGCTCCACATGCATACAGCACCTTCTGCTTTTCTTGATGTATGGAATCTGTGGAACAATAAAACCTGTACTATGCCATCTGACACTCTGCCTCTGGCAGCTGGGCTCTGCCCAGACCCGTGGCTCGCTTCGCTCGGGTTTGGACACATGGGCCGGGTGTATTTTGGAGAAATAGCGCTTCGCTTTCGGTAGAAGGACCTGGTATTGGTGAACTGGGAGTTGTGATACGATTTTAAATATTTCTTTCAACATTTCTCGGACTGTTAACAGCTTCAGATGTGATCAAACTCGCTACAACTACCTCGTAATAGCATGGTTTGTTTTGTGCGGCTCGCGCCTCATGATATGGACATCGCGAACTTGACGCGTAAAATCAACAGCATCACCGGATTTCGTTGATTTGGTACCCACGTTTGCCAAAATGCCTCGACCCCAGACTAGAAGATCGCAAGCCAAAGGACTGCCTCCTGTGGCTGTCAAGAAGTTTCCTGATCAAATCGCAAGCTCAAAGAGCCCATGTCCCGTGAGGCGAAGTGCGCGATTAGCCGCTAGAGCAGAGAGTAATAAAACTAATGAGCGAGAACCATCGCAAGATCCATTGCGAGAACCATCGCGAGAATCATCCTTCTATAATGCAGACCTACCCGTCCCTAGAAGAGCATCTCTATTTGGAGACTCAATTAGTGAGATTGAGCACGCAGAATCGGCCTCTGGTACTAGCCGGTCAAAGAGCTTTAGAGATGCCAATCTGAGTTCCGGGCATGTAATAATTTCAAGTGACGGTGATATTCCAAACACAAAATCATCGTCATCGTCATCACACCCTGGGCACAACCCTAAGAGTCATACCGCGAACCGGAAGTCTAATCGTAGACGTAATGTACAGTTAGTACCGCGTGGCTCTACAGATCTTCTTGGGCTGGAGTCTCCAGTGCCGAGCCATGGTCCCTTGTCAACCAAAGAAGAAGAAGATTCAACTACTGGAACGCACAACCGGAGCTCGTCGCCTATCTTCAATTCTCAGGCAGAACGAAGTTTTCAGATTGAATCGCCGTCCTCGGATTCGGATACAGTATATCTTGACAATGTAGAAAACGTGCCCCCAGGCGAACCATTATCGAGCGATCCATTCGGATTCAACGACGTATTGAATGTACATCCCAAGCTAACGAGAAAGAATGTTTCGCAAGCATACAGTGGTCAACTAGTTAATGACGACCAAGGCAACTTCCAAATCTATCATGACTCAAGTGAATCGCATGTAACTACTTCTGCAGGCTTTCCTTTATCGTCCCCACCAGAGCGACCTGCTATTGCAATACCAAGATCCGATAGTCCTCACCCTAGACCCTTGAAGCCCCTTACTTCAAAACAACTTATTACTCGGTTGCCACGAGAATTGAATCGTAGTCAAAACAGCAAAGCTAAGAAAGCTGACACTCGACACGATATCAGTAGTGATGAGGAGCATGCTGTGCTAGGAGCAGAATCTGGTACTAAACGCAAAGCCATGCCTAAAAAGCATGCAAAGCAGAAATCTCACCCTCAAAAGGAAGAGCCAACTTCCGATGATGTGGATGAAGATGCATCATACCAACATCAGATTCAACAGGTTAGAGACAGAATGAAGAAAGTCGACGAATGGGAGTTGAATGAAGTTGTAGTCTCTTCGCCGTCATCAAGTTCTAGCATATTTGGTTAATTCTTACTATTTATATCTCACGTGTAATGTTTCTCATATAATTATATATTAAGTGGTTTTTGCTCCTTTTCCTCCACCAAACACTTTGTAGATATCAGATCCCGCTGCCATCTCGAAAGAATAAACATGAAATTAATTATATAAAAAAACAGAATACGATCATTAGTTGGAAGACATTTGCAAATTTGATACGAGCAAAATCTATCTAGCTATATGCCCAGTAAAGTTCCCTCGTCGATAATCCAAATGAACAAAAGCTCTTTCTACAAAATGAAGTGTTTCAATTGCATACTGAAGTGCTTCGGCAATGTCATGACTATCCCGAAGGTTGAATCTTTCGTCCAACACAATATCCACCTCTACGGTAATACGATCTCCAGCATGATACGCGTTCAATGCAGTGATATATTTTATCGAGTCTGAAAATCTCATACACAGGTACAAAACCATCTGTCTATCCTCTGGAGAAGCTACCGTCCCTGTCAGGTGATTGATATGTTTCATGGCAGTATCGCCCCAAGAGTGAATGATATAGCACGATAACAAAAGAGCTCCAAACGGATCAAGCCATCGAATATCAAACGTATGTCCTATTAATGGGAATAGCATGGAAAAGGTGTTGAAAACAATGTCGGTTATAGCATCCTGAGCAAGAGCTTGTACTGCACTGGATTCTACTGTTCGACACCACAGAAAACAAAATATCTTTACAATGATTGTCAGAGTCATAATAACTACTGATGGAATGCCTATGTCTACGGCAACTCCTTGTCGTCCCTTTAGTAATTGTTCAATAGCTTGATCTCCTACTTTAAGAAAGGATACAATGATCAATATAGAGAAGACAAGCACGCCAATGGGTTCTAAACGAGACCTTCCAACTGGATAAAGATGTCGTGTTTTCCAATCTCTCTGATCGACAAGTCGTGTACTGGTCCATATGATGAAATTTGAAAGTAAATCAAGTGTAGAGTCTACAAGCGAAGCAACCACCGACAACGAGTTGGTCAGCATCGCCACAACTCCTTTCCCTACCAATAAGACAAAGTTGATGAAAGTGCTTACATGTATCGCAAACCTAGCAACATTTGACTTCTGTTCACGGGATTCTCCCAATAATGGCAAGCTCTCAATATCGATATTTGCTGGAACTCCTTGTCGTGTATGTTCGAGCAGGCCCGAGAGCTGTTGATCAATATCATTATCAGCATGTTTGGATAAAGGATTCACTGGTTCCAGATCACCTCCATATACCTTTAACATTGAGTGTGGTATGCCTGAATCTAGCAGTCGATCTATAGCTTGATATCTCTCAATCTTTTTATTCTGATTAGTATAAAACTTTCGAATCACCGATGCTCTTGAAATTTGTCTAATTTGTTCGTCTGATCTGTATAAGCCATTCCAGTCTCTCATCGGGCATGATCTTCCAATTAATCGCAAAGGTCTTCTCTCATGGAGATTTTCCAGCCTTTCTATTTGTAATGCCAAAGCACCTGCATTTCCAAGTGAAATCTGGCTATTGGTATCGGCATCTACACCCAAGTCAAGGCAGTTCATGTTAAGCTCTGATTGGATCCCGTGTTGTTTGGTCTGTATATGTTTTTGAGATAAATAACTCCAAGTGGAACCGATTACCATTTTGTTGGAGTTGATTATAGAAATTATGTTATGATGAGAATAATGCATCTGGCCAGTAGGAGAGCAGCATAACCGATTGCTCCATAACTGATGTGCTTCGTTTTTTAAATGAGCCAGTTCCGTGGCTGAAATTACCATGCCCATAAGCAGATAAATCAGATATCTGTCCTCCACCTCATCTTGCTGGATATTATGGCACTCCACAAACTCTTAATCAATTCACTAACCTAATAATAACACTGTTTTGGTTGGTGGGTTATCTCGTCCTGTAACTATAGATGAATTGCGACAATATTTTTCTGGCTTTGCTGATATCACTTATCTTTGAATTCCTCCTGGTAAAGGATATGGATTTGTACAATTTGTCCAGCACCATTCTGCTGAAGCTTCCATCACTCATATGCAAGGATGTACATTGGAAGCTCTCGAGTGTGATTATTATGGGGCCGATCGCAGAATCTGGCAGTTGTAGGAGGAGTCTTGTGGGAATAATGGTCCTGTTGGCCCGACACGACCGTTTTAAACCGAATGCTCCTCACGCTGTTTGTTTACCTGAATGTCGACTTCCCACAGTGGTCTTGTAGGCATTGAACTTTAACTTTGAACGCCTGCCAACAAATGTGCGCCGGTGAGTGAATGTGCAGCTCTGCATAACATATTTGACAAACAACTCAGTCAAGTACTTGATCCCGTAATCGTACTCCTTTGTTCGATGTGTGGAGACCATGCAGGGATAAAGTGATTAAAGCGTGCATGTAACATTAGAGTGCTGATCAATAGCCTAAGACGGCACTCAACATGGAAGCGCTCAACACGCATACAGTACTTTTTGCTTTTCTTGATGTATGGAATCTGTGGGACAATGAAACCTGCGATACGCATCTGCTCCTCCGTCAAACGCTTTGTAAATATCAGATGCCGCTACAAAGAATAAACATGAAATTAATTAAACAATCATTATATGGAAAACATTTACAAATTCGATACGAGCAAAATCTATCTAACTAGATGCCCAGTAAAGTTCCCTCGTCTATAATCCAGATGAACAAAAGCTCTTTCTACAAAAGGAAGTGTTTCAATGGCATACTGAAGCGCTTCGGCAATATCATGACTATCCCGAAGGTTGAATCTTTCGTCCAGCACAATATCCACCTCTACGGTAATACGATCTCCAGCATGATATGCGTTCAATGCAGTGATATATTTTATCGAGTCTGAAAATCTCATACACAGGTACAAAACCACCTGTCTATCCTCTGGAGAAGCAGCCGTCCCTGTCAGGTTATTGATATGTTCCATGGCAGTAGCCCCCCAAGAGTGAATGATATAGCACGATAATAAAAGAGCTCCAAATGGATCAAGCCACCAAATATCAAACGCATGTCCTATTAATGGGAATAGCATGGAAAAAGTGTTGAAAACAATGTCGGTCATAGCATCCTGAGCAAGAGCTTGAACTGCACTGGATTCTATTGTTCGACACCATAGAAAACAAAATATCTTTACAATGATTGTCAGAGTCATAATAACTACTGATGGAATGCCTATGTCTACGGCAACTCCTTGTCGTCCCTTTAGTAATTGTTCAATAGCTTGATCTCCTACTTTAAGAAAGGATACAATGATCAATATAGAGAAGACAAGCACGCCAATGGGTTCTAAACGAGACCTTCCAACTGGATAAAGATGTCGTGTTTTCCAATCTCTCTGATCGACAAGTCGTGTACTGGTCCATATGATGAAAGTTGAAAGGAAATCAAGTATAGAGTCTACAAGCGAAGCAACCACCGATAGCGAGTTGGTCAGCATCGCCACAACTCCTTTCCCTACCAATAAAACAAAGTTGATGAAAAAGTTTACATATATAGCAAACATAACAACATTTGACTTTTGTTCACGGGATTCTCCTAATAATGGCGAGCTCTCAATATCAATATTTGCTGGAGCTCCTTGTCGCGTATGTGCACCGCCAGCAGCTTCTTCAAGCAAATCCAAGTGTTGTTGATCATCATCATCGTCATTGTCAGCATGTTTGGATAAAGGATTCACTGGTTCCAAATCATCTCCATATACCTTTAACATTGAGTGTGGTATGCCTGAATCTAGCAGTCGATCTATAGCTTGATATCTCTCAATCTGTTCATTCTGATTGGTATAAAACTCTCGAATCACCGATGCTCTTGAAATTTGTCGAATTTGTTCGTCTGATTTATATAAGCTATTCCAATCTCTCATTGGGCAAGATCTTCCGATTAATCGCAAAGGTCTTCTCTCATGGAGATTTTCCAGCCTTTCTATTGGTAATGCCAAAGCACCAGCATCTCCCAGTGAAATCCGGCTTCCATGTTGTTGGAGTTGGTTATAAAAATTACGATGAGAGTAATGCATCTGGCCTGTAGGAGAAGCAGCAGAACCGATTGCTCCATAACTGAAGTTTCGTTTTCTAAAAGGGCCAGCTCCGTGGCTAGAAGTACCATGCCCATGAGCAGAGAAATCAGAAGCTTGAAGAAAGTCGACGGATGATTCTGTAGATGGATCATATTCATTCACAGTTTCCAAATGACTTTCACCATTCAACAGTTGGCCGTTGTTCGCGTATTCAGATACCTCGGGCACGGTGTGAGACCGGTGTAGCTTTGTAATTGGCGGTGATGCTGCTACTGCTTCTGCTTCTGCTTCTGCTTCTGTAGCTTCACTCTCTATATAGTCTAGAGGATCGATTCCATCTCCATCCTGTTGACTGTTCATGTTAGTTGGACTTGACATTTAATCCGACTGCCAGCCAAAGGGTTATGTGATGAAATAGTAGGCAAAGGGCTAAATATTCGAGTCTGTTCTTTTTCCAATATAAAACGAGTGTTTCAGTTGTTGCCCCGAAAATTTAATTATATTGTTTCAAGGGTCACTGTCGAGAATAGTTGCTGTAATCAGATCTCCACTTTTAAGGTGACCGACCGCACGAAAGCATAGCATGTGCTTGTCGACGGCACACTTGCATGTAAGTAATCTTTTTTTCATTATCGCTTAATGCTATTTTAATATGTTTGAAACTGTATGCCAGCCGTGCCTTTCTCGAGTATCTAGTTAAATGAGTATTCAAAGTTTCAAGAGTCAGTAATTATCTTGTTAAGCGTCGTAGAAACTATAGATTTGACTTGAAAAGGTATCATCTAGAAACAGGCATCTGACCAGGCCATCTGGATCCACTGGCAAAAAATCATTCGTATTCCGAAGTAGACACTTTTTTTTAAAAGGTATGTGATCCAAACGGCTGAACTTGATAAGATAATGCCCAGATCAACGTCGATCCTCATCGGATATATCGTGTGATACTCTTGACATGTCAAAGTAGACAAGATTCATTTGGTTACTATTAATCACATGCTCAAGTAACGAAAAAGGACAGACAATTGAACTGTCCACGGAAAATAATTATACCGTATCAACACTCCTAATAACTTATCGCACCTAGTCGTGGGTATTTGGTTGCTGTTAATTATCACGCCAATCTCCAATGTTTCCGATCCTGAAAAACAGGTCAAATGTCTATTTTCGAAGCATTGGTTATATTAGACCATCCCTCGTTCCGCCACTTTCAAAAAAACCATATCAATTGAATCTTAATAATCTGGCTCCTTGTTCCCTTTCTACTGGTCATGCTACTCAACATGCCTCGTTCACATCACGGCCTAAACAGAGTCCTGGGAGTATACGTCAAGTGGGTTCTAATGTTCAATTTCTGATACCTGAAAAGTCGGGTCCAAGTCTTCGTACTTCTCTAATTCTTTTGTCTACTACTATCTTTGGAGTGTTGTTATACTGCTCCTATAAAGTAGGCTATCAGGAGGAAACAGTATTTATTCCATTATGGATATCTTCCAGAAAAAGAGCTCCCTATAAATCGGAACTCGATAGGGATATGTTTATTGAGCATATCTTAGATAAATTGCATAATCGATTATCTGTTGATGAGGAAGTTAACAGACTATTAGGAGTAACCCTCGAATTTGCCAGTCTTGAAGAGAATGAAAGCGAATTCGTCATCTACGTACGATCATCGTCTCCTGGTATAACTGGTATAATGATTGAGCCATCGCCGTCTTGGAAAACATCCTTCACTTCAAGACCCTTTTCATGGCGTTCTTCCGGGTTCGACCGGTTACTACAGCCATTTTCACCTGGTGAGGCCGACTCGGAAGATGCCAATTCGCTCCCTGGCGATCGGCCATCATTTTATGAAGCAGTTCTAGACGGGAAAATCAGAGTTCGCTCATGTAATGGACATTTGGGGAAGGGCTATCACCATGCTATAAACGAAGGCATACTTCATTTCAGAGCCACTCGCAGTCTATCTCATGCCAATGCCACTCCTCGGTTCTCCAATACAATCCTCATTTATAAAGATTCCGAGGGCAATGAATGTTCCAAAAGACTTTGGTAAAATGGCTTCATTTGCCTACTGTAAATATTTTCCCTTCCCTTTGGCCTTCAAGCTTCGTAAAGTTTCGTCGCTTATAATAATTGGACATTATTTACAACAAT
The DNA here is from genome assembly GCA_030555635.1 of Sugiyamaella neomexicana. NCBI lineage: Eukaryota > Fungi > Ascomycota > Dipodascomycetes > Dipodascales > Trichomonascaceae > Sugiyamaella > Sugiyamaella neomexicana. Next base: position 23,783 of record JANIWN010000005.1, on the reverse strand, counting down.
ATATATATAAATGCTAATGCTTATGCAGCTTGCTTATGCAGCTCAGAAAATGCTCTTTTGAGTACATTTCTGGTCTTGAAAAAGTTTGTGATTCGAAGTCGCTCGTTGTCAAGATGAGCTCCGTCGCTTGCTTGCCCACAAGGAAGTTGCGCAGCAGGAGCATTGAAGATCTTTTCTAAAGCACGAACCACTGGAATAGATCCACCTTCACGGATGAAAAGAGGTTCCACACACCATTCATCTCGCAATGCTCGTCGAAGAATCTGAAATGGTTTATTCGTAGGATCACCCAACCATGGCTCAGCTTCATGCGAAAAAGTAATCGTGAGCTTATTGGTCGATTTGAATTGTTTGAATGATTCAGATAGGAACACCTGAACAGACTGTTTGACCTGCTCAGTATCCTGATCAGGAACAATTCGAAATGAGATCGTAGCCGTCACAGATGCCGGAATCACAGTGGCATTGTCAGGCCCACTTACTTTGACTCCATGAATGGTCATAGAAGGATACCTCCATTTTTTCATGAGGGTTTCTTTATCTTCTTCAACTCCTGGAGTACGAATAATTGCTTCATACAACTTGTCTTCTTCAGGATCCACCTTACGAACCGACTCGTAAAATCGTGGTACAAGAACCCTACCATCATCTGATGTCAATTTTGACAACAGATTCACCATATCTATTGTAGATTCCCGATGTACGCCTCCATGAACACCCGAATGAAGGTCTGGTTTGTCACTAGTGATTGTAATGGATGAGTTTATTATTCCTCGTAAACCGTAGTTTAGGCATGGTGTGGTGTCATCCAACCAGTATGAGTTGCTGAGAAGAATCCAATCGATATCTCCAATGAGATCTTGGTTTTTCTTGACAGTTTCTGAAAACCCGCTACTACCACATTCTTCTTGGCCTTCAATGAGGAAAACAACATCGTTTTCAAGCTTTGAAGATTGAAAAAGCTCTGCAGTTGCGAAAATGGCTGCAAGAATAGGCCCCTTATTGTCAGATACACCTCGTCCATATAAATATCCATTCAGAGCACTCAAACTAAACGGATCTGTTGCCCATTTGTCGAAATCACCAGCCGTAATCACATCATAATGACCGTAAAATAGAATGCGTCCTTTATTGGGGTTCTTACCATCACCATCAACCACTGCTGGAAAGTATCCATACACAATAGGATTACCATCTGGAACTGGTAGAAGTTGGGAGTGGCCACCAAAATGACTTAATAGACTGCGAAGATATGAGGCACATCTTCTATTATCGCTCCAATGAAGCAAATGATTACCGGATATTGTTTTGTACGATACAAACTCGCACAAAGTTTCAATCATGTTGTCATTGTCAAGAGCAACCACTGTGGTGGTAGTGGTAGAGGAAGGGGGATTTCGCGCAGATGATGACACTGCAAAAGTCTCGCTGATATCCCAAATCGCCACTGTAGCATCATTACCTCCTGTTATAAGCAAAGGACGTGTCTTATTAAACGACGAGGCAGCCATAGCCAAAGTAAGACCGTTGTGAGCAGTCCATTTAGACCTCAAATATTTCGATGGATCCCATTTTTGAACCATTCCAGCAGTGCCTTTAAAAACACAATGGCCTACTGTACATAGGGCCATGACGTCGGCAGATTCTTGTTTGTCTACTCTCAGAACCTGGCAAGTATCAATGTCATACATTACCACTAGACCTGTACTAAGACCACAGTAAATAAAAGAATCTGTACCGCGCATCATGGACATAATACTGTTGTCAAGTTCTAAACTTCTAATCAGCGTTAATGATTGGCCATTGTTGAGACACCATATTTTCACAGTACCATCACCGGCTCCTGAAACAAGAACCTCATTTCCTTTATTTGTTGAAGGAGTGGTTTTAGTCACAAGCATACAATGGACATAACCGTTATGAGCGAATCTCACAATATTGTGTCGAGGTACTTCAAGAAGAGATGATGGCGAGCTATTATGCAATGAGTCGATAGAGTCTGTCAACGAGAAAACAGAAGCAGAAGTTGAAGCTTCGGCAGCAAGAGGAGAACCTACAATTGCAGCAGCACCCGGTACAGGACTTGGTCTTCGAATTCCGGCCTTTGTAAGATCAGTAAATGAAGAATGACTTGATGAAGAAGATCGTTTCATCTTAATGGCATGTTGTTGAGGAGATAGTTTACCTCCTGGACCAGTGGAATCAAAAAATTTATCGAATCTAACTGACGGTAACCCACTTGGGTCTTGTTTAGTATCAACTGCAATACTTGGATCATCATGTAATTTGATCCATTGAATACTAGCGTTCTGAGCTCCGAAATATAACGTCTCATAATCGTCGGACCATGCCAGGCTGAAAATGTCGCCAATGTCATAACAAGAATAAATAGTATACAGTTCTGATAATGTAGATAATGACCAAACCTTAATGAGCGAGTCGCTTGCAGCTGATATCAGTAAATTCCGACCATTGGTTAATAACAGGCTGAAGATACTCCCACTATGACCCGTCAATGCTTCTTTAAGTTGGTATGTTTCTAAATCATAGATGAGAATCTCGCCTGTTTCTGTACCTGCAAACACATGAGACCCCGTAGTAGCCAAACTCATAATAGAATGAGTATATTTCCATCGATGCACCAACGGAGGGGGAGCAGGGCATTGTTGGCCTGCTCCAGGCAGATATACATCATCATCCACAGAGTTCAAGGACTGCGAGTGCTTTTCGAAAGAAGGACTGGGAGTACTCCTAGCACAATCGCTCCCCGACATTTTGGTCCTGATGATGTTATTTTTTTGTATATCAATCAGTCAGTGATTCTGATGCGGACGGAGGTCGAGAAGTATGCCAGCCGCGCGTAGGTGGTGATGCCTCCGGCGGCTGGGCTCCGCCCAGACCTGGTTGATCCGCTTCGCGGATGATTAGGGGAGAAGGGAATAAGGGGTGTCGGTGAAAAGTCAGTGTCAGAGCGGTTTGGGTGCTGTTGGGCGCGCTAAAGAGCGTGAGTGTGCTCAGGACGGGAATTGACTGGAAGTGTGAGGGTGAAAGTGCAAGTGGGTAGTGAATGAGCTGGATATCAACTCACACATTAGCGAAAAATAAATAATACATTAATATATATAGGAGCTGCAGAGGATTTACACTCTGTTTAAAGTGGTGGGCACATCTGGACCGTACTCGATGCAACGACCATACCACGAACGACGGACACATTTCTCCGGGACTCCTGTAGTCGAAGGCGATCCGGGTGAAGTGATGAGAGAGGAGGTTTTGGGTTCGGAAGACTTGGTGGTGGTGGTGATGGTGGCAGTAGTGGCGGTTAAAGGGGACGAAGGTTCAGGTACGCTGGGATAGACAAAATTCCAGTTGAAACAGTCTTCACAGGGAGGAGGCACCACACAAGTCGGCGTCATGTTATAGGCGAGAATAACATCGTCAATAACTACGTGGATCCGATGGTTGACCAAGGATACATGCCATCCAAGGTCTTCTACCACATCGTATACACATTGTAATCCCGTATGACATTGAGTTTCCATGGCATATCCTCCTATCCAACAAGTAGATCCTGCTCCATTACATACACCCATAAATACTGGGTCAGCGGTATGGCCGAAATGCCAGATATGATCTTCCCAGGGTGGAATTCCTGGCGGTTGAGGAAGGTGCAGTCGTTTGGTGGCCAACTGTTCAGGAGGCGCTTCAAAACCGACAGTAGGAAGACCATAAGTCCGACCAAGCAAAACAGCTAGTGAACCACCAAGAGAATGACCAGTTAACCAGATGGTCGAGTGAGGGTACAAAGAAGTGACATTCCGGTATATATCGAGAACGGCTCGGTAATAGCGGTCTTCAGAGTATAATTGCTCCTCAAGACATTCTTGATTACAAGTATACGAGTCACCGGTGAAACAGTCACACACTGTGTTCCATAGATAACTGATACGAGCACAACAACAAGAAAATAACAAGTTATCATTGATCTTATCATTTGGAGCCGTATCACCGCCACTGTCGAAAATGGCTGACGAAGTACCTTTAAGAGAAATCACTGCAATGGAATCATCTGAATTCGTGAAAATATGACCTCGAACTCCATCTTCCTGCCAACCAAGTCCCAACGAAGACTCGTTATTCCATGGGTCACTAACGTTGGTCCAGTCTCCAGTATGAGGAATATCTACATAGGCATCTGATGCCATATATGCCAAAGTGAGAATGGTATCTCGATCTGTCACATCTGGAATAGGCACCTCATGATCGATCCACTCGAAATCCATGATAAACTTTGTGTCTCTTGCTTGTGGAGTGCGTGTAAATGCCAGATATGCTTCCATCGTATCAGGCGATTGACCAGCGATTCGCGGGATCTTTCTGGGCGTGGCTGACAGCTGGATAGGATATTTCTTGGAAAACGAAGAAGACACCGTTTCACCAAGATCCTGTTGTTGCACCTGAACTTTTTCCAGCCAAGCTTCTGTGATGTCTAAACGTTTATGGACCAACGGCTTTCGCTCTGTATTGTGATGATAAATATGTTTAAGGGAAAACTCGAAAGGATTAGGAGTAGGAGGCTCCTTGTTGTCAGCAGCAGTGATGAAGTCAAACAGTGCAGATATAGATGTTTGATTGTGTCGATGGTGAGTACTAATGCTGCTGCCACCATTTATATTTCCACTTCCACTACCACGGATGTCGTTCACGAGCCACGATATCACCAAAACTGCCAATAGGATTATACCTGTGGTGGCCCATAAAAGACCTCTACGGCGATGGCGGGCCTCGGTCCGCCTTGTTGGGTCATCATTATAACTACCAGAGTCATTGATAAATGACCCATAGCTATACCTGGAGTCCGAGCCATATTCATGTTCATTATTATGCTTCTCCTTATCGCGATAGACGCGATAATCTAAAGGCTTAGCATCCATTATTTGTAGAACGCCATCTACAAAGCGATTTGAATCAAGCAAGTACCACAGACTCTCGGGGTGTAGAATATTCAGTCAACGGAGCCGGTCTGATAAAATAGATTGTAATAGTTGGATGTCCAAACTATAGTCAAGCGCTTACGTGTGAATGAACTACAAGATTAATAATAATAGATTGGTTCACTTATCTCTGAAATCAATATAATTATAGATCGGCCTGGTCTGGCTCAATTGCTTAGCTTATCATGCGTGACGTGAGCCGCGCGGATGGCAAGCTTTTGTCCGATAGCAGGAATCAATTCTTGTAACCTGACGAAGATTTAAGGTAGTTCTCGGTCTGGTATATTAGATGTTTAATGGATCAAGACACTATAGGGAATTGTAATTGAAAATGATAGCATTACCTGACTTGTCTTGACCAGTTGTTACGACCTACGAGACCACTTGTACATCGTGTATTATTAGCTACAAGTTTGCTGCCAGTCGATCGCGGGTAGACCGTTTCAACCGTCTTGCAGTCAGAGTCCCCTTTATGCAGTCAAGTGCCCGCACGATACTGTTTCACTGTTGTGGGAGCTCTTCAAAACGACTCTCGGCAAACCCTTGTCGGCAAAATCAAGTAATTTATGAGCAACTGTACGAGAGTAAAGAAAAGGAAATTAAGGCTTCTTTATAGATAGGATTATCAGGATGCATGTGATGGACCCTGCACAATGCAGGGTCTCGACGCATGCAGAACATGAGCCGATAAGATAGAGATAACAAAATGCTCAATCAATCACTTAATTATGTGAGTCGGTAAAATTAGATAAACCAAATGAACAACGTCCTACCAGAGTCTTTATAGATTCTTCACATATTATTGAGAAAACTGGTTTCTCTATGAACTTTGTCTGATGGCACTTTTTTTTCCATTTTCCCCTATCTTGAGACGTTTGTCCAAGACCTATTACCTCACTCGATGGGATCGTATAATATTTGGATGGATATAGTTTACTTTGAGTTATAGTACCATCTAGTCAGAGTTTGATTTAAAGCTTTGCTACATTTTCTTAGTCATCAGCTCCCGTATTTGGTTGGATCTTTGATAGATAAAGATTTCTAACCTTTCGGCCTCCATTCTTCGTTTAAGCCTTTCGTTGCATCTTCGTATTCTCAACTGCAGCCATATTTGTACAAACTCCGGCAAACGTGCTATTGCAGATTGTTCCTGTATCAGATCAGATATTCGTTTAGCTTTCATATCAACTGATCTATCAGGATGCTGGTCATAATAATCAATTTTGTTCATGTTTTTGAGAGACGATTTAAGCCCATTATTAATTAGCAAAGATAATCGGTTAAATCCTTCATCGATCACCACACATATTCGGTGGAACTTTTCGTAATATGTCTCATCAGATATTGGGTCAAATTCAGTTGAATCTTTTTCACCCGTCGCGGGATATAATTTGCTGGAATCGCCGTCAAATCCTTCGACCGTTTCATTAACCTCGCAAGGCATGAGGTCTAAATTTTTTTCGAAATTCTCATTATATATTTGTTTTGTCATTTCCTTTTCAGACAGCATAGCAGCAGTCTTTTAGAATATACAGATTAGGAACTGTAGCGAGTATAAAAGTTAATCTCTAAATTATGAGGGGAGTGAAAATTATGTAGGTGTAGTGGTTGGACCGGCAGTGAACACGTTTGTAAAAGTTGACTAGATTTGCAACATAATAATAATGGTATCGTATACTATACGGATAATAGTTCCACGAGATTGTTATGTAGTAATATGTAGTAATTTATCGCGAGTGTCTGATTCAGATGGGTCTACCAAATGGTCTGCTGGCAGTTGCAGCCTAGCTGAAAATCCATTTCAGATGTGTATTTATGTATATAGTTAACTAGACAATGAAGAAGTTCCGTTCGACATTGGCGGAGCTGTGATTCTTGACCACTGAGCTTTAACTGCGTGCTCAATGTCGCTATGAGTGGACGAGGGAGTCGTTCGCTCAATGTCCGTGTTATTAAGTTCAGGAAATAGCTCTAGAAATGCCGTATTCTTGTCAATATTGCGCTCCCTGAGATAATCAACTATGATTTCCCTCACTTCTGGGTCGTCTACGTCTAGTCGAGGAGTGAATTTTTCTTTTACCATGTCATCAGGGGATGCGCCTGGTAAGACAGATGATTCGGGTTCTTCTTCCGACAATGTTGTAATGAGCTTGTTAATCATGTTTTCAGGCCTACTGTGATATTCTTGAAAATCCTCTAAATATATGAAGCACTGGAACCCCCAATTACCAAAATCGTTTCTCTTACAAATTTCACTATCCCATCGCATTCCATTCATTAGGGGTAGATAATTGACAAAACCACATATTATTCCGAGCCCCCATACGAACAAAATGGAATTTCTAATACTAAATATCTTTTTTCCCACAAGAAATGTGTCAAAAAACCAACTACCAGTCACCACAGTAAACAAAAGAGAAAAATACAACGAAGGAAGATAATCGGAAATGTCAATAATTGACCGAGATTTACTGAATATTCGGATAAAATGTACTAACCAAGCTGCAAATAAATGCCCCGCTTCATGATCTGCTCTGATCATTCGCTGTGAAAAAGGTACAAGAATTTTATTCCTTTGCAAACAGATAACCAAAGCCAGTTTAAAAACAATATAGCTGGTAATAGCGGCAATTGCCATATACCAATTGATCATGTTTCCAAATAAACTGACCTGTAGTCCTAGTCCCTTTATTAAAAGGTATTTCACAGTATCAGGTAAAAATGGAAGTTCGTATGGTAAAAGCCCTCCATGCAATGTTGTGGAGTATTCTGAATTAACCGGTTCATTGATTTCATCAATTACTTCAGTATATTCAAGAAATCTCTCTGCCAAATTAAGAGGCTGATATTGTATGAATTCGATTTCTTGGGAAATATTACGGCTACTAGTAGTGCTCAAAGCAGGATGGAAGTTTGTTTCCACCGTCCACAACGAGTTTTGATATTTCCCAAGATCTGTGCATGTTACCTCGTACTGGTCCATTCCCCAGGACGGCAATCTTGTTCGATGCGAAAATAGATAACAACCAGTAGCAAAATGACGAAATCGAACAACTGACCTTATTGCTTGCCATTTTGTTTGACTTGGTCCAGGTACACTACGGCTTTCAATAATATGCAACTCCCATACATCATTGACATCTCCCGGGTATCCATCTGCTCCATAAGCAGACACTTCATGAGACCAGTCGTGTTCAGAAACATGGCCTTTGATCGAGTGGGAATGAAGACGTCTGTTAGTTGGCAGATGGAGGAGTCGGATTAGATTACCTTGGCTTACAGGCCATGGATCATCATCATTCGTATCATTGCGGATGATAGGAGATGCAGGCTCTACCATCCAAACATTATTCACATCTTTGAATTGATAGAGCGATACCTGCTGTTGGTAGGATCTGGTGGGATAGAAAAGATCGTGCGAGTGTAAATAGCCATTGGTTTTGACATTTCGAATGGTGATGAGACCACCATAGGAAATTTGCGCTGGTACTGATGTATGTGTAGACCCAGTCAGAGAGGCCTGGAACGGGCCTGACATTTCATAATCTCCACGGCCAACATTAGGAATCAGGTATAGATGCATCATCCATGAAGATATGAATATGAATAATGGGACCAGGAGAATCAAGAAAATCTGTATTAACTGAGCCAAGACTGACCGCTTGATGCTCGTAGCAGAATCGGCAAGAGTCCACCACAGACGATATAAAGAAGCAAATAGCACGAAAATGCAAGTGCTACTTCCAAAGCTGCGACAAGACATGGCACCTCCCAAAGATAAAGACAAGAGCAAGGTATTTAAAAACCATGATAGCGATAAGTATTGCTTATAGCTATATTGATAAGAACGCTTCCAGAAAAATACTGAGCAGACAGTAAAAAACTGAAGAATTGACTGGGAAAAAAAGTACATATGCTGGGTATTAAACGAGTTCTCAAGAATCAGGGCAATAGTCCCTATAAACACAAAAGATTTGTGTATTGAAAGTCGCTGAAGTGTTTGAAATGAAAGGTAGACAGACAGTAGGCCAAGTAATCTACTAAACACTCTTAAATTAGTGTATGGAAATTCATCGCTATAAGGCTGGCCGATTTCCCTGAATTTAAAAGTTCCTGTATAATTGGACGTCAGTTTTGATACAAAATAGTATATGAGTAGAGTTAGTGGAGGTTCTGAGATGAGTGTGAACCTGCCTGCGTAGTACATGTTGATAGCTTTTCCAATGGCAAGTTCTTCAAATACAATATGTTTGAGAGGAAATCCACATATTCCCACGCTTGTTAATGCCACCACAACTAGTACTGATTTCATAACCACACCACACCTGTCTTGTGTTTCAATACCATCTTTATCGGCCGTAGATACAACCTTTACCGACGGATTCCATAATCCCAATCCAACTCCAGTACCTTGATTAAGATAGACAACCCGTGGCTCCACTACTTGATCTACTAAAGGTTGTTTTTCTTCAAAATCGTCTTCCTCTGACGACTCACACCCTGAATCGTTGTTTCCTCCATTGTCATCATCATCATCATCGTCGTCGTCGTCGACCTCATATTCTTCAAAATCATCTTCATATATTGGGTCAGCTGGTGGCATATTTTTCACACGTCTACAGACCTATCTATCTACCAATATCAAGATAACTTTACTATAAAAATGCTCAACTCTTTTATAATCACTAAAATAAATAGAATTCTTCGTACCTTTTCAATGCATACAATAGGAGCATTATACATATTAACGACTGTGGAAGCCCGTAGCCAGCAGCATGAATAATTTTTTTACATGCTGTTCCTAGTCATACTTTTAATTCTGACCCCAATACTTTATTGACTTTCGTTGAGCTTATAGAGACAGTTTTTCTGGTATTTGCAACAAGCGTTATTGTGAATCAGTGGACCCTGCATGGCGTATGGCCGATCATTAGTCCCTTGCCTCGATGGGTAGAATTCAGTACCTTAACGAGTACAAATTTTCCAGCCCAGGTTTAGGGCCATAAATATTTTTTTCCCACTTCTCCTTCACTGGAGATTTATTTCTTTGACCGTTTCCAGCCCAAGTCAGAACAAACAAAAAAAAAACGTAATTGGTTGTTTGGTTGTTTTTTAAAGGTCGGGTTTCTGATTGCATTAGTTCCAGAGTTGATTCAGTTCAGAAAATGGATATCGCTTCGCCTACTGGAACCGAAATAACCTCAGTGGATTTCGGGTTCCTGACTTCTCGGGACATTAAAAAGCTATCAGTAAAACAGATTAGTAGTCCCGAGGTTTTTGATAATTTAGGCCATCCTATCTCAGGTGGTTTATATGATCTTTCTCTTGGTGCATTTTTAAGGAACTTGTAAGTAGGAACTGGGATGGATCATACCGGGTGGTTGTGATAGGTTCTTTTTGTATTAACAGTACACAGATGTTCGACATGTGGTTTGGATGACCGGTTTTGTCCAGGTCATATGGGTCATATTGAATTACCTATTCCAGTTTATAACCCATTGTTCTTTGCTCAAATGTATATATTATTGAGGTCATCATGTCTGTATTGTCATAGATTTCGACTACGTCATTTAGAAACGCATTTGTTTGAGTGTAAGCTGAAACTGTTACAACATGGACTTGTTCTTGAAAGCATTGAGATTGATAATCTAAACATTGGCAATGGTTATGCGGAAAAGGATGACATTGAAGAAGGTGAAGAAGATGAAGCTGGTCTAGGATTCTCGACTTCTGCCAGTTCGAAATCGAATGCCCAGCAAGCTCAGGCTGACGACTTGATTGGTCGTAGAAATAACTATGTGTCAAAGGCTATCGATCAAGCAATCTCAGATGGCCGAAGTTCAAGCGCTGGTGTACAGTCTTCTTCAGTTCTTGAAGAGAGAAAAAGAGTTGTGGGAGAATTCTATAAACGGATCTTGGCAAGACCGAAATGTGATAACTGTGGTATGTTTTCACCAAAATATAGAAAGGATGGATTTACGAAAATCTTTGAGACAGCCCTTAGAGATAAGCAGTTGGCCAATAATAGAGTCAAGGGCATGCAAAGACAAGATATGGTTTTTGAATCAAAACAAAATAATACATCAGTAAATGGTACTGAAGATATTGTAGAACTGACGGATATTCCAATTCCAAAGGCTAGTGGAAAGGATTCAAGTCGATATGTGCTTTCTACCGAGGTTCGCAATATTCTTCGGGCTGTGTTTAGAAGAGAACAAGATGTATGTAAGGCTCTTTTCCACATGAAACCGGATAGTAAAGACAAGATTTCTGCCGATATGTTTTTCATTCACTATGTGGTTGTTCCTCCTACGAGATTTAGATTGCCATCTCAGTTGGGTGATGAAATCCATGCTAATACTCAAAATGATTTGTTGGCCAAGGTTCTCACTACAGCTCTAAGAATTCGTGATCTTAATGACCAGATTGCTACCATGAGACAAAACAAGATTGGAGGTGAAGAGCGGAAATTAGTCTTCAATCAATTGATGAATGGGTTTGTTACGATTCAAAATGACGTCAATGCGTTTCTCGATAGTACAAAAAATCAAAATGCTCCTGCTGGTAAAGTGCCTTCACCAGGTATTAAACAAGCTTTGGAGAAGAAAGAAGGTCTTTTCAGAAAAAATATGATGGGTAAACGTGTAAATTATGCTGCTCGATCAGTTATATCACCCGATCCGAACTTGGAAACAAATGAAATAGGAGTGCCTCCTGTTTTCGCAGTCAAATTGACCTATCCTGAACCAGTTACTGCCTATAATTTCAATGAATTGCGTCAAGCAGTTATTAATGGGCCAAATGTCTGGCCAGGTGCCACCCAGATTCAAAATGAAGACGGGTCTGTTGTTTCTTTACATAACATGACTCTAGAACAACGTTCTGCCTTGGCTAGCCAATTGTTAACTCCTTCCACTTTACCGGGTGTTAGTGGAGTTATCAATAAAAAAGTTTATCGTCATATTCGCAATCAGGATGTTGTGCTCATGAATCGTCAGCCAACTCTCCACAAAGCATCTATGATGGGTCATAAAGTACGAGTTTTGCCTGGTGAAAAGACTCTTCGTCTTCATTATGCAAACACTGGTGCTTATAATGCCGATTTCGATGGTGATGAAATGAATATGCATTTCCCACAAAATGAGAATGCTCGTGCAGAGGCTTTGCTGCTGGCCAATACCGACTCGCAGTACTTGACTCCTACATCAGGCAAACCTCTTCGTGGTCTTATTCAGGACCATATTAGTGCTGGTGTTTGGCTGACAAATAAGGATACTTTTTTCACTCGTGAACAATACCAACAATTGATATACGGTAGTGTTCGTCCTGAGGATGGTCATACCACAGGACCAAGGATTTTAACAGTTCCTCCCACGGTATGGAAACCTGTTCCTTTATGGACTGGAAAACAAGTGATTACTACAGTATTACTGAATATTAAGCCACTTGATCGTCCTGGCTTGAATTTGATTTCCAAAAACAAAATTAAAAATGAGTATTGGGGCCCCAATTCTCAAGAAAGTCAAGTCATTTTCAAAAATGGTGAACTTGTTTCAGGCATTCTCGATAAATCTCAATATGGTGCTGCCGATTATGGGTTTGTTCATTCAATTCATGAAATCTATGGCCCACATTCGGCAGGAATGCTTCTTAGTGTTCTGGGTCGTCTATTCACGAAATATATTATGAGTATTGGTTTCACTTGTGGCATGGATGACCTACACCTTACAGCCGAAGGTAATAAGTGGAGAAAGGATATTTTGGATAGTGGGTCTGATGTTGGTCTAAAAGCTGCCGCGGAAGTAACCAATCTTCCCGAGGCCACTACTAGTACGAATGATCCCGAATTACAAAAGCGATTGGAGGAGATTCTTCGTGATGATAATAAGTTAGGTATTCTTGATGCCATCACTCAATCCAAGGTCAATGCAGTTACTTCGAGCGTTGTTTCCAAATGTATCCCCGAAGGTACTGCTAAAAGATTCCCACAAAATAATATGCAGTCAATGGCGTTGTCTGGTGCTAAAGGTTCCAATGTCAATGTTTCTCAAATTATGTGTATGCTTGGACAACAAGCTTTAGAAGGTCGTAGAGTACCGGTAATGGTCAGTGGTAAGACTTTACCATCATTTAAGCCTTTTGAAACTGCTGCTCGAGCCGGTGGCTATATATCTGGCCGGTTTTTTTCAGGTATTAAACCGCAAGAATACTATTTCCACTGTATGGCCGGTCGTGAGGGTTTGATTGATACTGCTGTTAAAACATCACGTTCAGGATATCTGCAAAGATGTCTTATTAAACAATTGGAAGGTGTTCATACCAATTATGATAATACTGTTCGAGATAGTGATGGTACTATGATTCAGTTTATGTATGGTGGAGATGCAGTAGATGTTATCAAGGAATCGCATTTGAAGCAGTTTGAATTCTGTGCCAACAATTATGAGTCGCTACTTCAGAAACACCAGCCAAGAAGTTCTATTGTCAACATTAATACCGACGAGGCTATTAGCTACTCTAAAAAGGTTCGTAAACATTTGAAAAAGCATGATAATGAGGCCCATTTCCTGCAGAATCCTAAATATGACCCAGTATTGGCGAAATTCAACCCTTCAAAATACTTGGGTAGTGTTTCTGAGAAATTCCAAGATGACCTTGAAAAGTTCATTGAACAGAATCAGCATTTATTCCCGAAAAAGGATAAGAAAAGCAGCAGTGGATCCAGTCGTGGTATCACTGAAAAGAAGTTCCGGTCTTTGATGCAACTCAAGTACATGCAATCGGTGGTTAACCCTGGTGAAGCAGTGGGTATTATCGCATCTCAGTCTATTGGTGAGCCATCTACTCAAATGACACTCAACACATTTCATTTTGCAGGCCATGGAGCTGCAAATGTGACATTAGGTATTCCTCGTATGAGAGAAATCATCATGACTGCTTCAGCAGCCATCAAAACACCTCAGATGACGCTACCGATTGCAGACAATATTTCTGATGAACAGGCTGATATCTTTTCTAAAGCAGTGGCTAAAATTGTTCTATCACAAATGATTGATAATGTGGTTGTTACTGAACGTACCGGTGTGAATGGACAAGGAATGGACACCAGATCGTACACGGTACGTCTTGGATTCTACAAAAGAGAAGAATATGAATCCGAGTACGATGTATCACAACATCAGCTAGAAGATATCATTGCCAATAAGTTTTTGGCTGCTCTTGAGGCATATGTGCTGAAGGAGCTTAAAAAGCAGAAAAAGGCTTCTGAAATGGATACTGTTGGTAAGGCGGTCCCAGTTTCCAGAACAGAAGCCGGCCCCGCTCCATCTGGATCTGGTGATGCTGATGAGGCCGCCGACAATGATGATGATGATGAAGAGGATTCGGACGATGATAACTTTGATGAAGATGACGCCAAGGCATCGAAATCGAAGTCCAAACAAGCAGCCTCTTATGATGGACCAGATGATGAAGAGCTTGAGGTTATGGAAAAGGCTCAGCAGTCATCAGAAGAAGAAGATGAAGATAGTGATTCTTCTGAGGACGACTCGGATTCATCCGATTCGGATACAGATTCAGATGTCGACATGGACAACAAAAAGAGCATTTCCAACGTTTTATCGGTCAAGGCTAAAGAACGTCAACAGGCAGTGGTTGGCAAACATAGCTTTGTTCGTAAATTCAATTTCGACGATGAAGATGGTGAATGGTGTGAGTTTGAACTGGAGTATCCTGCTGAAACCAAGAAACTGCTTATGGTGAACTTTGTTGAGCATCTCTGTCGTACAGTTGTTGTGAGGGAGATTCCTCGTATAGGTCGCTGCATTCGTCCTAGTAATGACAAGAACGGCCGTGTGTTAGTGACGGAGGGTGTAAATTTCGGGGCCATGTGGGAAGAAGACTCGTTTATTAACGTTGATGGCATTCTTTCCAATGATATTTCGGCGGTTCTCAAAACATACGGAGTCGAGGCGGCACGCAACACCATTGTACGTGAGATCAACAATGTGTTTGAGACATATGCCATTACTGTGAATGTTCGGCATTTAGATTTAATTGCCGATATGATGACCCGTGAAGGTACCTATCTTCCTTTCAATAGACAAGGTGTAGATTCTGGTACTTCACCATTCATGAAGATGAGTTTTGAAACCACATGCCAGTTTCTCACCAAATCTGTTCTCGATGGAGGAAGTGATACTCTGGAATCGCCTTCGGCTCGAATCGTTGTTGGTAAGATTTCCAAAGTTGGCACTGGGTCATTTGACATTTTTGCCCCTGTTTATTAGTTTGTTTTGTATTTTTTGTTATTTAACTGCATTATAATATTTTATTAGACGTTTGCTTGTGAGTTTCGGATGGCTCTGTGAGTCCCAGGGGTGGATGATGGCACGGCTGAAGAGGATCGTGAAAGTTGAATTATTCGACCTTTTCGAGAAGATGGTGATGTTGTATAATAGACAATCGAACTGCAATCCAAATGGCAGCGATTGAGGCTGTATATATAATTGATCTGAATGGGTATGCGACGGAGAGTTTGTTAGGGAGGGATAGAGCCATAAAGTATTAACAGTTTTTGATCAGTCGCACCGTGTTGGATTATCCAATAACAGGATCACCTCCTTCTGTTCAAAGTCTGGCTAGATTGGTGGTAGATGCCGAGCAGGGACGACGATTAGATGTTTCTCCGGTGATTGAGATCTCGTCGGCGAGAATTTTGTTTCATCAGAAACATGGTAACCTGGTTTTCTTATTGCCTTGTACGTCGACAATGCCGACCATGGTGCCGTTTGAATTCATCAATCGGTTTGCAGAGGTTCTGGAAAAGTATCTCGCACCGCCTTTGGTTCCTATGCGGATCGAGACGAATCTTGATACTGTTAGTTTACTACTGAATGAGATGCTGGATGATGGGTTACCTTACGTGACCGAGCCTGATGCTCTACGGGATTTAGTGCCCAATGGAGGTCTTTTGAGTAAGATTCTATCTGGTGGGAATAAAGTGCCACCACCTCAGTCTAGCATTCCCTGGAGAAGGTCGAATGTGCGTCATACAAATAATGAGTTGTTTGTAGATTTAGTTGAGACGCTTTATCTTGTACTACCAGCCAAGAGAAAGGGTGGTGGAGGCGGTGGCGGAGGGCCTCGAGCAGGATCAGCTTTTTACTCTCATTCCAGCCAACCTAGTGCATCGTCATACTCAACTCACCCTCTAATTTCAAGAATCGAAGGAACGATCTTTGTCACTTGCCATTTATCAGGAATCCCCGAGATCTGTCTGAATTTACAAACTGCTAACAACCGTATGGGACGACCGTCGTTTCACCCATGTGTAAAAATCGATCGATGGCAACAATCTCCTGGAACTTTACAGTTTATCCCACCCGATGGTAAATCACTGATTGCTTCGTATACACTTGATAATACCAGCAAACCTGTACAGGGCCAGGGCCTAGTATTTGGCGAGCTGAGAACACATTTAGGAGTGGCTAAAGATGAGTTCGAGGCTCGAGTATGGACCATCATGTCGCGTGAAGTAAAACATATTGAAGGATTAAGTGTAAATATCGTGTGTGATGACATGCGATCGAAAAAAAACGTCAAGGGATTGCGAATAACTTCGGGAGATTTCCATTTCAGTGATTCGGGGGTTGGCGAATGGACTTTTCCTGGGAAAACGTCTTTAGGGTGGAATGCGTCTTTACGAGGCGTGTTAGAGCGTTTGGACGACGAAGACGACGAGCAAGACCTTGAGGATGGTGCCAATGGCTATGAAGGTAAAACCGGTGATGGCGATGGTCACCCAAATGCTGTTGAAGGTGACGATAGGCAAAAACAACAACAGCGGTCCATTTTCCCCACTCACCTGTCTATAACCTACACCCTGACCGGTAGCGTGCCCAGTGGTATCAAGGTTCATAGCCTACGTATTCTCAAGTCGCCTGGTCTGGGCGACGGAGTCAAGCCGTTTAAGGGACTTCGATATACTACACATGTTGGAGAGTACATAGTTCGATAAATTGCATTCTATTTCTTTCTAGGCGATGCTAAGCGTTTGTCAAAGCGGTTGTCTAAACTTTTGTTTCGAATCCTTCAACAAGAAGATCGATAATCTCCTCAAGGCTTTTAACTGCGACATCAGTCTCTGGTTCGTCTTTAACATGACTGTTGACGTCGTTCTCCAGTAGGATCGTGGCTGCTCCTGCTCTACGACCCGCCTGCATATCATCTATGGAGTCACCGACCATGATGATGTTTCGAGGGTCAATGTTCTGCTAGTTAGTACTATCACCACCACCCCTCACCCAAATCATACGTACCCAGGACTTGGCAATATGAAGAATTCCGTCCGGGTGCGGTTTCGGAGGCTTAAACTCTCGAGTCACCACCGGACCAAACTCATGGCCTGACAGGAACTTTTCCAGCAGATACTCCACCGGAATCTACCATGTTAGTTACCGCAAGCGCCCGAGCAAAACCGAGCCTGGCTCATGACACTTACTGGAAAGTTGCGAGTACATATGGACTTTGGAAGTCCTTGAGAAGTGATGAACTATTCACCGGCCAAGTTAGAACACTATCACCACCACCACCACCACCACCACCACCGCCTAACTCACGTCCATCAGCTGCCCAAGCCCGGGCTGGGGCTGCATCTCCAACATCGCGGCCCGCTCAATCACCCGCAGCTTCTCCTGCGCAACCTCCTCCTCGTGGTCTGGCAGACTGTGCACATGGTCCAAAATGTCCACCGACTTCGAGATCCCCAGCGCGTCTCTCATCTGCTCTTGTGGTCAACCTGTTAGTATTCTGGCCCGTCCGGCGCCCAATCTCCCTCGCGAAGCTTACTGAACATATACGTCTGCCCACTGTTAGTTCTGGTCCACCCGCGACACGCGAGGGGGCTACGCCTCCGGCGGCTGGGCTCCGCCCAGACCTGGTTGTGCTCGCTGCGCGAGCAGCTCCGCGACTCCACGATCCCAGCTCGAGCGGAGCGAGCCACGGGTCTGGGCAGCGCCCAGAGGAGGACGGGGACACGTACTTGGGGAAGACACAGGGTGCCGTCCATGTCGAAGATGACGGCGTCGATGCGCACGTCGCGCGAGGGGTCTCGCGGGTTCAGAATCAGTCGTCGAGGCATTGTCGAGTACAGGGCCCGCTTGATTGTAAACACCTTGGCTGCTAGCTGGATCGCTCAGGGTCTCGAGTCGGCGACTGTCTCCGGAGGGCTCTTCGTGGGTATTGTCGCTCAGCCGTACCCGGGTTCTTATCTTTTCCCGTCCTCTCCTCAGTCTTATCTTCTGATGCCATGTCGTATGTCATATATCTCTCTGTTCAACCTCGTCCGCTCAGCGCTTGGCCCCGGGCTGCTGGGCGCTGCCCAGACCCGTGGCTCGCTTCGCTCGAGCTGGGATCGTGGAGCCGTGGAGTCGAGGAGCAGCTCGCGCAGCGAGCACAACCAGGTCTGGGCGGAGCCCAGCCGCCGGAGGCAGAGCCCGGTCCACGATCCCAGCTCGAGCGAAGCGAGCCACGGGTCTGGGCAGCGCCCAGCCGCCGGAGGCAGAGGGTGGTTCGACGTCGAGCCCGAGACTCGGAGGCACGCAGACGCAGGGAACCGGAAGCTGGTGGTGGGGGCGGTGGGGCGCGCACGCCGGCAGGGCTGACAGGCCACAATTCGAGACAGCGCAGGCAGCAGCGACGTCGCAGGGTGGGATTAATTGAGATAAGCAGGCTGGCGTCTTCCGGCGTCTTTGGTTGGCAATCGACAATTTTTCGTTTCAGACTTCATTTGCTTGCACAATTGAATCTGTTGTTTCTGGGCCCGCGAGTAATTGCGCGGATTGTGAGTGGAATTATCTGTCGAGCGGAGTTTGTTTGAATAGACGAGGTAGTCGAGGCCAAGCAGACGTAAATATAGTTTGAACAAAGAATATTAGTAAGTGGTAGTGGGAGTGGTAGGAAGTGGTAGTGGTGGGAGTGGAGTGGTGTGAGGAAGTGGGAAGGAGTGGGAAGGAGTGGTAGTGAGAGTGGTAGTGGCAGCAGTAGGGAATGATATAGAGATGTGGTAGAGAGTGGTAGTGGTTGTGGTAGTCGTAGTCGTAGTGGTAAGATGGTGGCGAGAATGTGCGCTTCAATTAAACTTTTATCACTTTGACTTTACTGTTGCTGTTGCTATTGTTATTACTGATTCTCTGGTCTGACAAACTTATTAACTAACATACAGAATCCATCTGATCCAATCGTCTGATCCAATCGTCTGATCCAATCGTCCGTAACAATGACCTCTCATACTTTAACCTATGATGATGGCTCGAAACATGAATCGGTACAGGTTGCAGGAGAGTTTTCCAGTTGGACTCCTCAAAGCCTGGACAATACCAAAGGCACTTTTTACACAATTGTATTAAAAGATCTACAAGTGGGCCAAACGTACATGTATAAATATGTCATTGATGGCAACTGGACCACTGACGCTTCAAAGACCACTGTTCGTGATGCTTCGAATAACGAGAACCACAGCTTTGTGGCTGAACCGGAACCTACCGTCACTGCTGCTACATTGGCTCCTACTCCTCAAGCTGATGATAAGGCCAGTGTAGTAACTTTGAAGAGTGAGGATGCCACGTCTAAAGTAGTTGACCAAGAAACTGACGGTGCTGCTGGTATTACCGGAATAGTTGCTGGTGGAGCGGCTCTTGTAGCTGGTGGAGCTGCTGTGGCTGCTAAGAAGGTTGGAGAAGTAGCCAAACTTGCGGTTCCTACTGACTCTCCTACTACTGAGACTACTACTGATACTCCTGCTACTCCTTCTACTCCTACTGATGCTCCTGCTACTCCTGCTACTCCTGCTCCTACTGAGACTCCCCCTATCCCCACAAAGACAATCCCCAAAGCAGTACCCAAAGCGGTTCCTGCATCTGTTCCTGTCGCTCATGTCACGCCTACGGGATCATTTGGTGTTCCAGGAGAGGGTTCTGAAGCTCCGTTGACTGCTGCTCCACCCGTTACCGTTACTCCACCCGTAACTGCGGCCCCCGTCCCATCAACAAATGGCACTTCGGGATCCAGCGCTGCTGAGTCCAAGACTTCTCCTCCTGCTCCTCAACCAGCGTCTCGTCCGGTCATTGCCACTACCACCAACACCATTCCTCACGAAGAGTCTGCTCCTCAGCGCCCTTCGAAAGTTGCCATTCCTGGCGCCTTTCCTGGCCTTTCGCCAAGTCCTTCTCCTGATGTAGGCTCCACCTCGACCCCTGCCCCTGTGCCCTCGGAGCCCCTTTATCAGACTTTAGATCCCCAGGCCAAGGTATCTCCTGCTCACGCGGCCGCTGGCAAAGCTGCTCCTGCTACTACCACCACCACCACCTCCACCACCTCCACCACCTCCACTGCTGCCACTGTCGCTGCCGTCGCCGCCACTGCTGCTGCCTCTGCTGCTGCCACCACCAAGGCCGCTGCTGCTGCTGCTGCTTCCGTGCCCGTGCCCGCTTCCGCCCCAGAGCCCGCCCCATCCACGAGCTCTCCGCCCGCCAGCTCGCCGGCCAAACCCACCTCGCCATCCCAGGCCACTCCCGGTCGCGAGCCACTAATCTCCCTCCGCAACAAAACGTCGCAGCTCTCGGAGTCCGCAAACTCCTCCTCCACCCCCAAGCGCCGAAGCATCTGGGGCAAGCTCTTCTCCCGTAGCAAGTGATTCGCTCCTGCTCTCGCTACCGCTCTCGCTACCGCTCCCGCTACCCTCCCGCGCCTGCTGTCAACTGTACTTTTACACGCCCCGCCCGCTCTGCTTCGCTACCTTCCCTAACTGTTTTTCTCTTTCTTTTATACATAACCTCTATATCTATATCTAATTAAACGGCCTTAATCCACGCTCCCCGCTCCCCGCTCCCCGCCGGGTCGACCCACCGTGGGCCCTGCCTCCGGCGGCTGGGCGCTGCCCAGACCCGTGGCTCCGCAAAGCGGAGAGCATGGACCACACAGCTGCCCGTCCCAGCAGCTCGCGAAGCGAGCACAACCAGGTCTGGGCGGAGCCCAGCCGCCGGAGGCAGAGCCCTCGCTACACGCCGGGAGACGGGGGGTGGGGGGGCTCTGCCTCCGGCGGCTGGGCTCTGCCCAGACCCGAGGGCGAGGACCACACGGGGGCCTGACTGAGCAGCTCGCGAAGCGAGCACAACCAGGTCTGGGCGGAGCCCAGCCGCCGGAGGCAGCAGCGCCCAGGGCCGTGAGGTTGGCGGTTCACGGGCGGGGTTTACCGGAGACCGCGCGGCAGGCGCTGGAGCGACAACAATAGCGAGGCTGGTTGACAGGCCCGTTTAGGGAGGCGAGTTCCCTGACTGGAATGGAACGAAAGGCCCAAGGCGGCCGCAGACAGCACCGAACCGGATGCAGTAGACGCACGCATCGTCAGCGACCGAACGGGCGCGACGTCGTCGATGATGGCGGTTGGCGAGGAGCGGGCGCTTCGCGGCCTGGAAGCCCGACGACGACGATGAGCAAGCCGGCGAGGCGGTAGCCGGGCACGTGTGCCGGCGATATCGCTCCCCCCCCCCCCACCCCGCGCGCCACAGCGAATCTGGGGCTTTTCTGCTTGGATGTTCTATACGCCTGCGCGGCAGCAGCACCAGCAACAGCAGCGCCGCCGATCGATTGCCAGAACGGTGTCTTTGTTTGGTCCGCGCCCGAACGGGACACTCGGCCGTCGCACGGCAGCCGCTGACAAGGGTCCTTGTTGTCAGCCCGCCTGGGGGGGGGTGGTGCTCACCGGTCTGGGGTGGTGCCTCCGGCGGCTGGGCTCCGCCCAGACCTGGTTGTGCTCGCTTCGCGAGCTGCTCTGCCAAGCCTCTGTGTGGTCCTCGCCCTCCGCGAAGCGGAGCCACGGGTCTGGGCAGCGCCCAGAGGGGGGAGTGCCTCCGGCGGCTGGGCTCCGCCCAGACCTGGTTGTGCTCGCTTCGCGAGCTGCTCAGTCAGGCAGCTGTGTGGTCCTCGCTCTCCGCGAAGCGGAGCCACGGGTCTGGGCAGCGCCCAGAGCGAGCTGGCACGACGGGCAGCTGTGTGGTCCTCGCCCTCCGCGAAGCGGAGCCACGGGTCTGGGCAGCGCCCAGAGCGAGCTGGCACGACGGGCCGCTGTGTGGTCCTGGCCCTCCGCGAAGCGGAGCCACGGGTCTGGGCAGCGCCCAGAGAGAGGGGAATTAAGAATCAAATAATAATATAGAAACGGGAAGAATTAGGTAGAGGAAATAGTGAGTTGGGGGGACGGGGCCAGCGAGGGTATGACGAGGTGATACATTTTATAAAGAGCAGGCACGGATGGAGGTTGGGGAGGGGTGGAGGTGAGGGGAGAGGGCCTTCAGAGCATAGGCAGATTTGATAAAATAATTAGCACATTGTTGTGAGGGAGAGGTGGTGGCGGTGGTGGTGGTGATGGTGGTGGTTTATACCTGGGACATGGTGGGAATACCAGTACGAGGAGCCTGGTTACGACGGGTCGATGGAAGGCTGAAAGCACCTTGGCTGAAGACTCCAATGACCGAGTATACCAAGAGAGCTAATACAGTAAAGGTACTGAAATAGAGAAACGCAACAGACGCTTGGGCCCGGCGACATCTGCCCTTGGAACCCTGGGTGACGACGTTTTTCTTAACATAGTCTTCATTTCCACACGAGTGGCATCGTAAAGCCGTTGCAATGGCAGTGGCAGCAGCAAACAAAAACACAAAGTTGAGGAAATCCAGACCAGCAATGACAATGGGGAACGCCAGAAACTCGATAAACGCAGCGCCCAGACCGTAAAACACTCCAAACACAAGACCAAACGCAGCGGCAAAGATACCAAAGTTCACCTGAGGGTTTGTTTTCGATTGGTCGGCAATCAGCGAGCCAATCAAGCCCAGCAGAATCACCAGGTACACAAATAGCGTTCCACGAAGAACAGGGTCGATAAAGGCTGCCATTTCTCACAAATATAAATCTCACAATTGACTAGAATCGAATTGCACAAATCGTCAAACTACAAATCGTCAAACTACAAATCGCTCTTGACCACGGTTTAATTATCAAAAGGTTATTTTTTCCTTCTCGCTCGCCAGCGAGCAGCCACTTGCTCTTTTATATAATAAATGCCTGCCCTCACCCCAATCTTCCACCCCATGCTCCCCCAAAAACAAAACAAAAACAAAATGCCCTGCAAAAGCAAGTCCCGTCCTCCCAAAAAATAAACGACCACTCTTACTGTTAACCCAAAACGGCACCCCCTCCACCACCTCCACCACCACCACCACCATCACAACAGCCTTGCTCGTCTTGGGGGGGGGCCGTCGCGGGCGCCTCCGGCGGCTGGGCTCTGCCCAGACCCGTTGCTCGAGCTTCGCTCGAGAACTGCTGGCGCCCGGCTATCGCTACTGTTACTGCCACCGCCACTGCTACTGCCACCGCGGTTGCTATTGCTACCACCACCTACCGCAATTGCTGGAATACTCCTTTATTGCTAACAAACCTACCGCGGACCCGCCGTCAAGCCCAAGTCCAAGTTCAGCGACGCCTGCCAGAGTTCGGGCTGTTGTTGTTATTGTTATGCTACTTCCAGCCCCAGTCTTAACAGGCGCACATTACATGGACCATTGTGCGTGCAACTTACATACAGATACGCAGAATGATTATTAATGTCTTGCTTGATGTCCCGATCTCGCTGACAACTCTCTCACCTCTGTCACTACCACTCTATTAAGTGTTTATATGCATCAATTTTAGGACTAACTATATTTACTCTACCACCATAAATATTAATTAATG